>JBAMIE010196574.1:0-11464 GCA_037177295.1 Kaempferia parviflora
ATAATAATTTTAATTTCAAGAAAAAGTAATCATACCTAATCAAACCAAACAGTATTATTGGAATGCTAAACTCATTCCCATTCCAGTCTACTATCAAACCCATTCTTATTCCCATTCCTGCCTCTCGAACCAAACGCCACCTTAATATATTTGAAAAAATGCAAGGGATAATATGGGATGCATATTAAATTTTGAATGAACTTATACGAGAGAGGATGAAAAAAATAACAAATCCTCAGATAACTAGCAATCTTGTCATTATCCAACAGCTTTTAGCTTTGTCCAATTCAACCATCCCAATTTGCTGCCTTGTCCTTCGCTCGAACTGGTTTGGAGCCACGTCATTGCCCACGTAGATATATAATTAAATTATTTATTTATTCATTTGAAAAGACAGGAGAGCTCCTTTATCTGTTGGGCCACTCAAGGCGGGCCCAGGCCCGAAAAGACGCCCGCTCACCGTTCCCGAAGCGACGGCGTCACCCGCTCTGAACGAACGCACGTGGCTAACTCATAAGAAGTAGCCCCCTGCCGACACGTGCCCCCTACTGCCTTTCCTGGCCCACATGACCTGGCTCGCCTCTCCGAGCAACTACAGCGCGCTAACCGACGCAGTACGCGGGCCGGAACCTATCGTGGCTCGACACGACGTTCTGTCCGTGCGCTCTGCTCGCGCACGGCTTCCTCAAGTACCGCGACCGTCAGTGTCACCTCCACCGCGCGGCGTTTGTCTGGCACGGCACGGCCAGCGGCCGACTGATGGTTAATGCAACATGAGTTCGAGGATGCAAACAACCATACTGTGAACGGATATTTGATAAAATATCAATAATGGTACCGTTTTATTTTTTAGGATAAAATGCACATAAAGTAACGCGTGGTATGAATGGAATGGTTCGGTTAGTAGTTGGCTTGGGGAAGAAGCAAAGACGCAGCGAGGTTGTTAACCGAGTAGGAACGGTTAGGTGGACCCCCGTCCCAGGGCGGTCACCTCTTCCTGTTGTTTATTCTTTCTCAAACCAAACCAGCTACCTACTGAGTGCCAGAGGTGAGAGAGAGAGAGGAGAGAGATTTCTGTTTTGTTCCGTTACGAGGTCTCTGCGGAATAAGAAGACAGCTGAAGAGGCAAGGCATAATCGAGTTCGGAGGAGCAGAGGAAGGAGAAGGAGAAGGAGAAGGAGCAGAGATGGAGCTACGCGATGAGTACCAGAAGCTGGTTCATGTCATGATGAACACTCCGAGGTTAGCGATCTGTTTTTGCTTCGATGATCTTGATTCAGATCTGTTTTTCCTTTTCCTCTGATTTGAGTTTCGTGTTTCCTTGTCGAATGCTGAAATATGATGGATCTGCGATGGTAGGGTAGCGATCGACAATGCGGTGTCGTCGACGGCGACGGTGGTGAAGGTGAACAGTGCCCGGAAGCGGGGAATGCTTCTGGAGGCCGTTCAGGTGCTAACGGACCTCGACCTTAGCATCCAGAAGAGCTATATCTCCTCCGACGGCTGCTGGTTCATGGACGTTTTCCACGTCACGGACGAGAGCGGACACAAAGTCCTCGACCCTGAGCTACTCTCCCGCATTGAGCGAACCCTCGGCGGGGAGACCTTATCGGGGACGGATGGAGCAGAATGTCAGGACAACTCCGGATTGGCGGGCCTGACAGCGTTGGAACTCACCGGCACCGACCGCCCTGGCCTCCTGTCGGAGGTATTCGCCGTGCTCCGGGACTTGGAGTGCAACGTGGTGGAGGCTAAGGTGTGGACGCACAACGCAAGGATTGCCTCCCTTATCTTCGTGAAGGACCTCCACTCAGGATCCCCGATAGAGGACGGCCACCGCGTTCACCGGATTGAATCCCGACTCCGCCACGTTCTGCGCGGCGACCACGACGTCCGCAGCGCTAAGACCACCGTCTCCTCCCCCACCCTAACCCACTTTGACCGCCGCCTCCACCAACTCATGTTCGCGGACCGCGACTACGAGCGCGTATCCAGTACCGGCTACCAAGCATCCTCCTCTTCCTCGCAGTCAAAGCCGTCAGTCTCTGTTCAAAACTGTGAGGAACGCGGCTACTCAGTGGTCAATGTTCAGTGCCGCGACCGCCCCAAGCTCCTGTTCGACGTTGTCTGCACGATCACCGACATGGATTATGTTGTCTTCCACGGCACTCTCGGCGTCGACGCCGATCGAGCCTATCAAGTAAAGGGACATCAATTGAACCTCTGTTCCTCATAAACACCCATCTTTTGACCTAACTCCAAGTTGCTAACTCGATTTTTGTCGTCAATGGCAGGAATTCTACATTCGTCACATGGACGGCGGTCCAATAAGCTCCGAAGCTGAGCGGCTACGCGTAATCCAATGTGTGCAAGCTGCCATCGAGCGCAGAGCCTCCGAGGTAACCTTCTTCGCTATCCTTTCTCCAACATTCACATAACAGCCTTGGTCTTTTCCCCTAATAGATCTCTGCCCAAATCAAACAGGGAGTCTGGCTAGCCATGACCATGCCGGACAGGCGGGGCTTGCTCGCCGAAGTAACTCGCATCTTCCGCGAGAACGGGCTCTCCGTAAGGCAGGCGGAGATCACGACCAGGGACGGCGAGGCGAAAAACGAATTCTGCGTCACCGACACCAGTGGGCAGCTACCGGACTGTTGCGCCATCCACGCCGTCATCGAGAAGATTGGCGAGGAGCACCTCACATTGAACGAGCAAAAGGCGCCGTGGTCGTGCGGCCGGCAGCCACCAGCGGCCGAGGCGGTCGGTGCTTTCAATTTAGGGAACCTCGTGAAGAGGAATCTCTACTACCTCGGCCTGGTCAGATCATGTTCTTAGCCCTGTGAGGAAGCACCGTCTCCATCACATGCGCAGCAGACACTTTGCTTGCTCGTGGAAAAGATTAGTAGTCAGCGTCCACATGGTGTGTTGCACGTGATTTGTGCAGATAATGCGGGATAGAGAGTTAAAGCTGTTTAGCTGTAGCCGTGGAGTCTTGGGCAGCAATAGACAGAGGTTGAGGGAACTATGTCATTAGCAATATTGGGAAAGCAAATGGTAGTTTGCCAGCAGTCGCAGAAGTGTTCAGGTATTCGTGGGATTTATTATTAGTAGGATTCACCAAGGGCATGTTTATTCTGATAGTTTGGCCATTAACTTAGGTTTGTGTTTATTACGATGAATGAAACTTTCTTCGTGGAAAGCCAGATTTTGAGGCCGTGTCTTCCATTCTTGTTTACTCTGACCTGATAAGAATGAAAAAGAAACCAAGGCCTTTCCCCCAAAGCAAAAAGGTTTCAGAATGCTATCTTCTAAAATAGTGGTATAGATCAGCCAAAAAATGGTGAAAATAATTGAGCTCGCTTGTGACCCTTAAGGAACACATGCGCTTGAAATTACCTCTGGACATCGCGATAAATGATTCCCCTGCCACGCTAACAAATTTAAGCACGAGAAATGATTTGTAAAGAAAAAAATCTCAAGGAAAATCTCAATGACACTCACATAAAGTGATGGGGCCCACAAAAAGTGAAATAGTGGACCCTATCATTATGTGAGTATCATTGAGATTTTTCTTGAATTTTTTCTTTGAGCATATCATTGCTCTTTAAGCACACATGTCTGAAAAAAGCAAGTGAAATACTCAGCAACTCGAGCATCTTTTCTCGACTACTTAGGCATTTGGTTGCTCAAGTACCTTGCTCTTCTAATCAACTCATATGATTTGGTTGTTCGAGTTTCTCTACGGACTCAGCAGCAAATCCCCCATGTGACTCAACCACGGGGTGTTGGAAATTAAAGTAATTCTTGGAACCATATTCTTTGGAGTTACGTTTTGTTGGAAATTGAACTTGGAACTATATCATCTTGGAAGAACCAGAGATCTATTTGAAACTATAATGGGATTTAATGGTTTTAGTCTTTTTATAATCTATGTTTTCAATGGTTGACTACTTCATTAAAGAAGTAAATCTAGATTAATATTTAAAGGGATAAACCCTAAGCATTTATAATCTAAGTGATTAAGTCGTATGTTTTCTTTAGTGTTTCTATTTTGTGGTCTTCATTTCTAAGCCAATTTACTTCTTTAGTTGTCTTTTCCACATTTTTTTTTTGAACGGCGATTCTAATTCTAATTTTTAGATGATATCAGAGCATAGGGTTCTAGTATATCTGTGATAAGATCCCTTGGTGGACGATTCAACCAGTGCCTGAAAAAATGGTTTCAAACAGGCGTGTTAGTGGACTTGGTATGGAGTTATTAAACCAGTCCAATCAGAGAGTGTGGAGGACTTGTATGGAGTCTTATCTTGTTGGTAAAGATTTATAATATATTTGTCGATGGAGGAAACATTCCAGACAATATACCAGCAAATGCTGAGAATTTCAAAATGTGCTAGCAACAAAATGCAAAGGCTGAGTTATTCTAAAGAGAACAGTATGTCATGGCCTGTTTTGATCATATTATGGAGTGCAAATCAGCTCATGAAATCTGGCAAACTCTTGATCGACTATTCAATAAAAAAAATGAAGCTCGGCTATCAATTTTGGAGAATGACCTTGTAAATACTATACAAGGCAATGTTTCTTTATCGGAGTATTTTATGGGGATCAAGAATTTATGTTCAGAAAATTCTCTTCCAAATCCAAAAGAAGCAATTTCGGAAGGTTGTACAAGGAGAAACATTAGTTGAGGATTGAAGTCAGAATATATTCCCTTTATTATGTCAATACAAGGGTAGGCTCAACAACCGTCTTTGGAGGAATTAGAGAATCTTCTATCATCACAAGAGTCACTAGCTAAGCAAATGACTTGTATTTCTATCAAAGAAGATCGAAGTGCCCAGTGTCGCACCTGAGATTTTGAGGCGAGAGCATAAAAATCGGTGCCTTCAAAGATTAATATTCAGGGAGAATTTGTTTACAACTCGTTTGCCATCAGGACGGACATATGCTACATGATGAACTGTGGTGGCGACCGTGTCTACTATGTCCAATTCCCACAACGCTTCGAGGGTATCGACCCCTTTGATCGATACGCCAACTACAACACCGTCTTTTTCGACAGAAACATGCATGCCCTAGAAGGTCTCCAATGTTCCATGTACGTCGCACAGGCTGTCTCTTCCGCCAATACACGCTCTACCAATTCAACCCCCCTAGTGCCAATGAGTACACAAGACTCTATGGCCAGAACAAGTGTACAACGACTGCCGCCTAGACCGCCCAAGTTGGGGAGCTTGGACGAGGAGGCACAATCGATGGCCTCATGGCCACGCACCTTGACCTCATCACGCCAATTAAATTTGGCAACTCTAAAATGTTCATCGATTCCATTGCAGTGGCCGAAATTCAAGGCCGCCCCTTGGCAGACCACCCAGGTATCAAGAATGCTCACCCGCCCTATGCTTTGTTGGAGTCACACTAAACCCTCGACGCAGCTACCATTGTGGAGGTTGTCTCTGTCATCTTCTACTGTTTGGTGCACCTATCGATGCAATTTTATCGTCCACTTTCTACAAAACATTTCATCGAACAACTTGTGTGTATGTACACAGATAAATCAAAGTGGTGGTGGGGGGGGGAGGATTGGGTAGATCTACAGACCCGTGATAGAGGACGTGGTGACAGGCTACAAGATGCATAATTGTGGTTGGCGGTTGATCTACTGCATCACGAAGTGCGACGCTTTTTGAGGAATAACGCCAATCAACCTCACCGATCAGCTACACCAAGTACTGCTATCATGCCCCGAAGGAGTCCCTACCCGACAAAAATCGAGCATCATATATCTCCCCTTTTATGACAATATATAGAATGTGGATACATGGTCACACGACCCACAAGTATAATACACCAACCCACACGGCGGGAAATATAAACACATTGGAAATATAAGGACAACCCACATAAAACAGAAACAACGAACTGCTAGCCGACTAGACTTTACACAACATTCACAAAAAACCACCACAAAAAGCCACAAGGCCACATACAAAATCCAAGTCACATTATCACAATACCAAGTCTGAGAAACCCCAAAGAAGCGTAAATAAAGCAAAGATAAAAAATGTCCTCTGATAGGATGTGAGACTGGCAGACAAGTCACACTAAGCGACTCAGCTTCACCTACATGTTACCTAAAAAAAAATAGAAAGACATACAAGGGGTAGTGAGTCCGGGTGACTCAGCGGATAATAAACAAGATAGTGCATGATCAACATAAAATATGGAGATCAAAGCATACAGTCTTAGTAGGGAAATAAGAGTATGATCATAGATGATATAATCAATACACATACCAAATCTAGTGTAAACACATACAGTGTAATGGTCGGTAATACCTCTATAGATTTGTAGCAGAATTGGTGGTATCACCTGAGCAATCTATGACAACATATACATGTATATGTATGAATCATGACACCCATATGCAATAATTATATCTCAAGTAAGTGCAATATATTACACGCATATGCTCAATAATATCTCCAAGATATGCATCACGCATCAAAATGCATATGCAATGTATGTGTCACTCCTACACTCGACTCTAATCATCACGACAATTGCTCACGACTCCAGCTACCACTACTCCTGAGTAGTCGGTCCGGCAGGATACTGAGTAGCTATCTAGATACAACAAAGAGGTCCACTGCATGCACATAACTTTGCCACCCCTACCCTTGAGCAGCCGAGTAGGATACTACTGGACAAGATGCACTCAAACTCTAGCTACCACTACCCCTGAATGACCTAGTGGGTAGCAAATATGACTACAACTAACTCATATATGATAGAGCAATGGTTGCCAGCATGCATAGTACAATGATGAATGTGATGTAAATAATCATATCGATACAGTCATCATCAATGCAACCCAATCATAATAAGTACAATCCATCCATGATCCATCAATCACCTAAGTTTATAGGTTCGAATAGATCCAATAGGTGTCTACTAAACAACATATAAAGTAGGTAACAACACCTATAGTACACACTGGACACACGTGCACACCACAACATAGGTATTATCAACATGATATCTCCAATAGTACTCATCAACCCATGTACACATACAATATGGGTTTAATTGACTTTTACTTCCAACCAATCCATCAAGCACGTGTGCACACATAACATAGATTTAATCAAATAAACACACTAGACACGTGTTTACAAATAATACAAATGTAACCCGAAACATGATCTATCAATCACATATATCTATGTGTATGCAAAGATTCAACCAGTGTCTACCAACAACACATGTGGAATAAAACAACACTTGCCATACAACCCAACCAAATGGTTACACAACAACATATAGCTAGTCAATCAAATTAACTTCTATAATGTACACCATACACGTGCACATACTACATGCATATAATCAATCAACATGGTATCTCCTATAATACATATCATCCATGAGTAAACTCTACAAAGTATAGATATTCAAAACTAAGACTCTATATGAAATAAACTAAATCATCTCCAAGGTCAAGTAGGTAAGTATCAAGTAGGATAGAAATGACTAGATTTAAGGTACAACAACCTATTTCATCAAATAAAATCATGCACTAAGATCAATGATCTACATAGACCAAGAAAGAAGTATTGGATCATGGATAGTCGGTATTCGTCTTCCTATTAGGGTTAGCGCAGCGGAATATAACTAATATATGAAATTTAAAAATTTAGGAAAGAAACCAAACTGCTAACTTGTTCGTTTACGAAGTTCGGAGATTACTTGCTCCTACTCCTCAGTGTGTCCGTAAGGTGGACGACTCCCATGATCCTTCGGTTGATCAAGCCCCAGAGAACTCCCGGCTAAGCACAACCTCCTTGTCGGTTCGGAGATCAAGACTCTCATGTGCTTGGGCTTTGTAGACTACCAATCTAGTGCTAACAACACTAGAAATCGTCAACCTTAGCCAAGCACACAAGCTCAGCTTATATAGGCAAAAAGCTGAACACACTCAGCCTTTTGCCCGCCACCAGTCGCCTGCTACAAGCATCAGGCGACTGGTCACACAACGGTCATAAAACTACTAGCCAAATGGCTAGATTTCTCCCACACCAGTGGCCTGGTCTAGATGCCTAGTCATAGCTTGGTTACTCGACCAATCTTTCTGTGTGTTCCGTTATTCACTGACCAGGCGACTGATACAGGTACCAATCACCTGGTACAGAGTGTACCTCACTTTACACTCTTTCTGTCGACTCTCTTGACCTTCCTTTGTAGCCTTGACCTTTGCCTTCAAGCTATCTTCATCTTGGCTCTCGTCCCTCGGATGCGTCCATCTTTCACATATGCCTTGAAGTCTGCTTCCTTCGGTCTTGTCCTTGCTGCCTCTTCGTCCACGGTCCCTTGGATGAGCCATCCTTCTCCGGACTCGGGTCGTCAAGCAAAGTCTTCTCCATCATGCCAAGCCTAATTGGATTTACGTGGCCAAGCCTCCATGCTTGGACTTATACAGCCAATGACATGCTTGGACTTCATCTGCATTTGTACATCTGCACACTCAACATGCATATCAGTACACAATGCAAATCCTAATTTAAACTTTGCCTAACACCAAAACCTTGGGTTGTAACGATTGCTCCAACAAAAATTATATCTTATTTTGTCATTTTTGATCAACTTAATACCTCAATTTTACTTTGGCACACATTAAAATCATCAAGGATAAAATTTAAATTTCCATTTTTAAGACATCACAATACCTTGAAAATGCTTTAAAATTATCAACTTCATAATGGTTGGGTTAACTACCCTTCCAATTAGGGTTAGCATACTCTATATCCATCTAGTGTGAAGAGATCACTCTCTTAGGAATTCAATACATATTGGAGCTCCTTGGGTGCACTAGGTACTTACTAGGGATATAACCTTCCTAGCTACCTTTTGAATGAATCTCTTAGACTTCTTAGAAGTTTTAGTCATGCAAGTCTCCTCAAGGTCAAAAATAGGTATAACCTCCCTTGTAACCTTGACTTGACTCCTAAACCAAGGATTACTTTCATAACTATATGAAAATCTATGGTAAGATGACACACTTTCCTTAGTTTTAAGTTTGTATTTCAAACCTTTCTTGCCCTTAGATTGTTCTTGCATATCTAAGCCTAGATCTTGTTTCTTTGACTTTTAAAATATATTTTTCCATTTTGATAAGGGTCTTCCCTAGCTTAATAATTAGTCTTGACTTCAAGACTTGATTTTCAATACTCAAATCCTCAAATTTTGATTTTTTCATGATTCACTTTATAGTGTCTCTTTCTAGTCTTTCTAGGCATATGTCTAAATTGCTTATAATTTTTACCTAGATTATTTTTTACTTTCCTATCCTTAGATAAGGTTGTTATTGCATGATATGATCTAAATTTGTCTTTAGAATTGTCATACTTTCTATTTTCATGATAATTAGCACCAAGATGGCTTTATTTCTACCATGCTTGTTATCTTGAAATAAAGAAATATTATAAATTAATGGTACCTCGGATCTTGCCTTAGGTGCTCCCCCTAAACTTGAGGTCTCTCCTTTGTTCTTATTTGAAGGCCTCCTCTTTGGACATTCATTTTGATAATGTCATTTTTGATTGCACAAAAAACACACAATGTGCTCTTTTCCCTTTCATATTAGGGTTTCAGCTTCCTTTGACTTCTTTCTCACCTTGGGTGCCAACTTAATCTTTTTCTTCATCATGTTAGGACACTTGCTCTTATAATATCTTTTTTCCTTACACTCAAAGCAAATGATATGATCTTTATTTTTAACAATTAAAATTGTTATACCTTCGCTTATAGAGGTGATGCATTCTTCTTCCTCATTGGCTCCATAAGTTAAGGATTTCTTGTTCCAGTGTTAATAAGCTCTCCCCCTCAATCCATGAGGTGGATATTTCTTCATCTTCCATCTCAAATGTTGAGCACCTCTCAACCTTCGAGTCATCCTGCTCTAGTATTAACGAAGCACCCTCCTTGGGCTCGTTTTCACATTGTATCGATGATGGATTTTCATGAAGCTTAGCCAACTTGCTCCATTGGTCCTTTACATCTTGGTATTCACCTAGCTTACACAAAATATTATTAGACACCAAATTAGTCAAAATATTGGTTGTCGTATTGTGAGCTTCAGATCTCTTGATTTGCTCCTTGGTCTATTTGTTCTTCTAAAGAGATTCCTTTTTTGTCTTTAAGAGCTTCAAATCCTTCCTTCGGAGCCTCCTAATCCAAATGGTGGAGGTGGCTCCTAATCCAAATGGTGGAGGTATTTGAATATTGTATCCAAACTCATCTTGGGGATCCATTGTGAAGTTGAGCTTCTTTGATGATCAGTCCTTTGACTTGTTGATATTGTAGGGCTCACGATTTCAACTCCTTTTCTTCCTCTAGCTCGTGCTTCTTCCGGCGGTTAGTCCAATGAAGAATGACATCACTCTGATACTACTTATTAGAATCTGTGCAAGCTAGAGGGGGAGGATGAATAGCTTCGTTTGCTTCTAGTCTTGATCACGTGCTCATCGTTTAAATGTGCGAAAACCTTTATTCAAATTTGACTCCATATATACTACTCCAAGATTTTACTTAGTATCCATCTCTTAGTGACTAATCCAAAGCTCACTCCTAGTGATTTCCCTCCACTATGAACTTCTCCTTCTTGGATACCTTATGGAGGCAGAGAAGCTTCTTACAACAAGTTATTACAAGAACAAATACAAGCAATACAAATGGAAATGAAAGCAAAAATACTTTACAATTGAGAACTTTGGTTTAGATGCTTGTTTGTCACTTTGGAATGTCTCTTAATGATTGGAAATGTAGCAACACTTCGCTTCTAACCTCTCAAGAGCTGACTCCTTCTTCTCCAAATAAAATCCTACTTATATGGTTATTGTTTCGGTTGATTTCCGTCTACCAATCGATTGACCTTATTCACCACTATCACATTAATTCCAACCATTTAAACTTACAGAATGACTATTTTTACATAGTCAATAGATTATATCAATATATTCCGAAGCATTCTATTCATTGTTAAATAAGCTACCAATTGATTATTCCAATCGAATGCTATAATCGATTGTTCAAGCAGCAAACCTGAAATTTTTGGTTTTGAGTTTGTTAATTGATTGCCACTTCCTAGCAATCTAGCCTTGATTTCAACTATTTTAAAGCTCAATTTGCATCATTCTTGGTATTCGGTTGACCTCAACCTACCAAGACTTCCTTACTCAACATCTGGTCACCTTTGACTTGTTAAGACTTTTCGTTGCCCAATATCCGATCAACCTTGATTTGTTGAGACTTCATTGTTGTCTAGTATCCGGTTGACCTCAACCTACCAAGACTTCGTTGTTACATAGCATTTGGTCAACCTTGACCTGTCAGGACTTCATCACTCATGCCAAGTGGCCGGTCCTCCATGACCCACTTAGACTTTTCTCTTGCCAATTTTTTA
>JBAMIE010196585.1:0-11463 GCA_037177295.1 Kaempferia parviflora
AACAAGTGCAGGAAGAAGACGGAGTGGGGGGCATCGGTTATTCACCCCCCCCCCCCCCTCCTCTAGCCGGTGATCTAGGACCCAACAATCATTACTTTGGAGTATGAATTGGCAAATTATAAACTTGATGTGATGAAGACTTTGAAGGTTTCTACACTTGTTGAGTTGTGTTAGTAATTAGAACGAGAGTAGACGGACAAAGGTTTATGTTATATTGACTGGATTGATTCATCTTATTTTGACGTTACTTGTTTCTATCGCCACTACTGAACAAGTCTTTTCAGCAATGAAGCATGCAAAGACGTTATTTCACAATAAAATGGAGGATGACTTTCTTGAAGATTATTTGACATTCTATTTGAACAAGATTTAACTAAGGATATAAATATAGATTCTATTATGTATGAATTTTATGATTCAGAAAATCTCGTAGGGCACAACTTTATTAAATAGTATAATGTAAATGACTTTTTTTTGTTATATATATATATATATATATATATATATATATACATTTTTATAATAATATATAATTTATTATATTAAGTCAAGCACCATAACTCTAATTCCTGGATCTGTGGCATCCGTCCCTGTCTATATATAGATAATAATAATATAATTGTTATTACTTGTGGGAATTCAACTTTTAACTCGATGATTATATAATATTTTTTTTTGACACTATATATAATAATTTTGACACTATATGATACGAGTAAGGTGGGGTCCCCAAAGTTGGGTCAAAGTCAAGAAAGTAGGATGACATGGTGATCGAAGCCAAGGGATGAAGAGCGCTTGGGAAGAGCGGCTAGATGCCTTAGCCGACCAAACCTCCCATCCGGTTGGCCTGTCGGGAGCCCAAATTCCTTGAGCTCAATGCCATCTTGGATCGTACTAATTCTTGGTTGGGTGGGGGTAGCCAATCGGACCTTCTATTCGAGCAGATATGGGGTAGCCAATCAGACCTTCTGTCTGAGTAGACACCGAGTGTAACTCGATAGAATCTTGAGTCGTCCTAGTTTTATTAAGAATTGAGTCCTTTCGGGCTTGTCAGTTTGCGCAATATAAGGCATTATCGGACACTTCATCCGATTGAATGCCCACTCTACAAAGACAATGAGTTCCTATGAGGATCAATCCCGCTGTAAGACTGAGTTCTCATTCCACGGATATAACCGAGTTTGTCCGAAAGCCATGGCCGGTCGGACATTAGAAGAGGACTCGGTCGGTTCAACAACAGAGCATATCAGTGGCCCACCAATCCAACAACCTAATATTCTTTTTTGTCCTTTAGCATAACCGCTGTCAAAAAATAAAAGGTATATTCCCTGTGCAAATCGTATGGAGGAAGCTTCGATAGTATGCTCATTTTGGGTAAGTTGCCAGAATATTAGGATATGATCACCCCTCTTTTGGAAAGACATTAATAGTTGTTCACAGAGAAAGCCACTATATATAGGGTCTCCTCTAAAGAAGCAGGTACGCAAGGGCTCATAATTGAATACACTCTCATATTCGTGATTCTTCACCTTCTTCCACTAGTGGCCTAATTTGAGCATCAGAGTACCTGCGTCGGGAACCCTTCCCTAGGCCAGTTGCTAACGCGCTCCTCCTTTCTATGTTTCCTTTGGTGCGCAGGTTCGCTCGGCTATGAACTCTCATCGCTAGAAATCTTCACATAGTCAACTTCAAAGCCACCTCCTCACCACGTGCCTGGCATTCCGCCTTCCCATCTCTCAGATAGGATCACTATATAAAAGTAATTAACAATTAATCGACTGAGTTGATGTTTAATTCTCGTGCATATACATTTCTCACACAATCTTCACGAGAAAATTTCAGTCGCCCTCACAGTTATAGTCGAATTGATACTTAAGTAGTAGATTGTCGAGCCAGAATTAAATCCCTAAGGGAATAATCCTTTGGGAAATAAAATCCTTTCTTCCCAGAGAGGTGGTTCGATCATCGTGATCATGGTTCATCAAAACGGCCTGAATAGGCATTTGGGCGCGAAAACTTCCCATGTCGTTCCAATGTTCTGATAAATAATGTCGATTGCTGTGGGACAACGTTCTTGGGTGTTATAAAGACAAAAAATTGTTGGAACCATGATGATTGTTGCAGGATGAATCAGACAATGACAATGTTGAAGGTACTCCCTGAGGTAATCTGATCGGCATGGGCATGACAACCACAGTGAAGGGAGGCGTAATCACCCCGCAAGAAGGCGACAGTGGCCATTTAGGGTTTAGAAATCGACGGTTTAATTGAAACTTAGGGTTTGATAAATAAACATAGATTTATATTTCAATCAACTCCTAACAAATTGGCTTTTTCAAAACCTAATCGATTTATCCTATTAAAATATAATAAAAATTTATTTTAAATTAAAAAATCTAATAAATTCTATATAATCATACAATTTGTTTATTATTAATTATATTAATAATATTTTCCTAAATAAATTAAATTAAATTTTAATTATTTTTAATGATTAGCATTCTCTCTCTCTATATATAGTCTAAACATAAATTATAAGTTTGAAAATCTATTTATGAATAAATAATAGTTTATTATGTGAATTTTTTAAAAGTTTACGAGTCAAAATTGTTATTTATTTTTCTCATTGTATGACAATTATATAATGATGTATTAATTTGGTATGATTTTATATATTTAAATTTTTATTATTAATGTAATTTATACATTTATTTATTATAATCTCTAGTGATGTTTGATCTATTGGCATGAGGATCCCAACTTTTTCAAATCCTACTTATTACTAGCCGAACCAAGCAACTACCGGTAGAGGGAGTTGTCATTGTGTCACATAACATGTTTAGTCAATACTAAAATTGCACCTAAAAGTTGGAGTAATATCTCAATAAAAATATTAGAGGTTAAGTTGTTAAATAGACCAAACAAATAACAAAGTTTCAAGGATAAGAAGAAGAAAAAGATATTTGAGTCGCTACGAAATTCAAATAACTCATTGTTAACACATCAGCTTTTTTATTCTTAGCCAGACGACCATTAGATTCAATAATCAGGAGCAGGCTCGAGGTCCTAGTCAGCCTGCTTTTCTTCCTTGGAGGTCTCTCCCTTTGGTAAATCAGTTGTACCGTTGGCTTTGGCCTCCTTGTCTGGAGCAGTTTCGACACCATCTTTGGCTTCAGTTGCTGATTGTTTTTCAGTAGCTTCAGCAGTAACTTTGGAATCCTTGATTGTTTGACCATCCTTGTCTTTCTGGTCGTCCTTGGCATCCTTCGCTTTCTCCTGTGCTGGTGGAGGTGGAGGTGGAGGTGGGGGTGGAGGTTTCATATGTGGTGGGGGAGCATGTTTCAGCTTCAACAGTACCTGGCGCATCCTGGAGAGATCAGTGGGCTTTCCTGGCTTCGGTCCCTGGATCACAGTGATGGAAGGCTTCTTCTCCTGCTCTTTCTTGCTTCTTCTCTTTTCAATGTTGGCGATCTCATGTGGTATGAGTTCTGCAATTGCTTTCCAGTATTCTTTATCTGCGTTAGCGTGGAACTTCTCCTGATTGGCTAGGAATAGCTAGTCACCAAAAACAGAAAAAACAATATTTTTCAGCAAAAACTCGAGTTCGTAAGTATATAAAGTTGTGATTTCAAGCAAATAAAGCATCATGAGGAACAGGAAGAATTACTTACCTTTTCCCTCTCTTTGTTCTGGGTCTTATTTGTTTCACAGTTCAATTTCCTTTTCTCATAGAAAGCTCGCTTGAATTCTTCAGCTTCAGCAATAATTTCATTTCGTCGCTCCTTTTCCTTCCTCTCTTTCTCCTCAAGCTCAAGAGTATTTTTGCTGCATTTTTTTACATATATTAAGAATTTTTTACATATATTAACTGAGATAAGAATATCATATCAAATATTAAGAGTACATGTAGAGAACGTTGTATTCTATTAATAGTCTTGTATCTTTCATCTGATTTTGTAGATTATGTAAATGTTCTCCAAATGAAAATAAATCCTGCTGGTCATTTTGAGCGATGCATAGGATCCATCCATCCCAAGTTTCTAGATAAATTGTAAATTCTGGCAATAGTCATGCATAAAAATAATAAACAATATTAATAAGCTTTCGGCAAGACATGCTATCATGATACATGTGCTAAGAATTCAGAAATTACAAAAGCATGAGAGAAACTGTCAATTTTAAAAGACTGTTAAGCAAGGTTAAGAGAACTCCGCTTCAGCCTCACAAATCTTTAACAGAAAGCAGTCACCAAAAGGTTGTGTCTGTGTGTTTTCACTGTGTGAGTTGCATATGATAAGAAATTTGATTACCTATTCATTCTTAATAATAAAAAAGTTTCTTTTTCTAAACCTTTTTCAAGAGAGAAATTACCATATTGATCACTTTCTAACAGAATTTCACAGCTAAAGTATAATAGAATGCAGTAATCATCAAATGAGCTTCCTTGGGACAACAAAATGGGAAGTGACGGATGCTATGAGGTCCAGTTGAACCACTTCTATGGCACATAACCAT
The DNA here is from genome assembly GCA_037177295.1 of Kaempferia parviflora. Lineage (NCBI taxonomy): Eukaryota > Viridiplantae > Streptophyta > Magnoliopsida > Zingiberales > Zingiberaceae > Kaempferia > Kaempferia parviflora. Next base: position 4,516 of record JBAMIE010196585.1, read on the forward strand.
ATGGAATATTATGAACAACCTAAAAACTTTACAATTTCAAATTTGTTAGTCATGATGCATATGAAAATATATGTCCAATACGCATACTGTGATTAAACGTGTTATATAGATCTATCTATAGAATAAAAATTGCAATGCACAGTTTAATGGCACGCTAAAGGAATCTTGCTAGAGTTGCTAGTGAGGATTGGGAAAAGTCTATCAAGAAACCTAGGACCTCATCTTGAAGTGCTTTAAAATCCCTAGTGCAAAAGTTATAGGCAAAAGTATGCATTGAATGGTGAATCAATTTATGGCTACCCGACTTGGTTTCTCCCAGATTTTCAGTCCAGAATTTCTCCAAGTTAGATTGGTAAAAGAAGGATAATTTCCTTGCTCATACATGCTTTGTTATGGAACAGGTACAAAGACCAATATGGTACTTTTCAACATGATATGTGTTGTGCGTATGTTCATAAGTCGCAAATACAATGTTGGGGAAAATTTAAAATAATACAACACTATAACCCTAAGCTTAAAATAAAATTATTTATCATCTCTAAAGAGTTCTTTGAGAACTGTTTCACTTTCACCACACGATCAAATACATTAAATTGTGATTTAAGTGGTTTAACATTGGGTAATGGCTCTAAACATTATAAACATACTCTTTTAGAGGCATAATCTGAATGTTGTAGGACATAGAGGCTTTTCTTTTCTCCTTAACCTTTCCAACCTCTAGTTATCTTTTATTCTGCTCACACTAGCAACACATCAGAGCTTTCATCCTCCCTATCTCTACCAACAGATTTTTTTTTTTTGGGTTGGAACAACAATTGTTGCTAGAAGAACTGTTTGCTATTGACGATGCTGACCCAGGTAATCTGTGGAGGAATAGATTAGTTCAACTTGAAGTTGGCTGAATCAGGTTAGCTACTGTGTTAAAACACTAAGCCATCTTCTGATCTTCTAGTTCCATGAAATAAAAATAAGGTTATATATCCTAGATTACAAATATAATAACAAAAAAACCATAGGTAATATAGATATAAAATCTATGATCTATTAGACTAAATTTATAGTATAGTTAGTTAATAAGTGTTTATTGTTGTTGGTCAAATCAGAGCTCGACGTTTTTGTCACACTCCTCATAACTATGTCTACATAGGGGAGTCCCAATAAAAGTGTCAATCGGTCATGTTTGGGTCAAGCACAACATGGCCCTCAGACCTTTTTTTATTTCCATGTCGGGTCAAACCTAACAAGCAAAAAAATTGGTCGTGCCAACCACTACATATTCGTCCATTTACCTTTGCCTAGCCTGAGCCCCAGTTCATGAGCCTAGGGTCCATGTCAGCCTAGGTCCTAAAAAAAAATAAAAAAAATACTAATATTTATATTAAATACTTCTAGTAATTATCATAAATTTATAACTAAAAGGTAATTATTATAAATTTATAACTAAAAGAATCAGGACAGATCAGGAAGAATTGTGTTTTAAGTTAAATTGGCACATATGAGGTAGAAAATACACTTTACGAGAGTGACATAATGCTTCCAGGATTTTATTAAACTAACTATTGTTTGCTTGTATTTGTCTTAAGCTTGTGCAGGTCAGGTCAATATATAAGGAAGAAAAAGATCAGATTTTATCCTTCTAACTCTAACATAATTCATAAATTATTTCGCATATGTTCTTCTCAGATGGTGCTTACTATATTTAATGTGGATTGAAAAATAATATTTGGGAATACTATTCCAACATATTGACTTCCAAGGTTCTACACAACAAGGCACTTGCCAACTAATTTGATTTGTACCTTTTTTATTGGATATGAAATATTGATGAGGCCAAAACTTGTGCAACTATGAAGTTGACACGTTCAGTAAAGAAATTGAGCTACACGTCCCTTACTTTGAGTAGCTTAGGTCTCATGATAACATGAGAAAATTCAAAATTCATTGGAACGATAGAGTTCATATAGACAGAATATTGTGATAATAATTCTGGATTTTCAATCATAAATGTCAAGACCAAGCGGCCTTGTGATTGTAAAGACATTCAGGTGAGAATTGAAGCCAGAATGATCTCAAAATTTGTATCATAAACTTTGTAAACAAAACAACTGAACATCGGTATGTAGTTTCTAAAAATGTTCTTTCTTGTATCCCAGATGTTTGCACATCCAAAAGAATTCCAAGTGAAGGATGAAATATCGCAGATAATTGATCGCTAATTGAAATTCTAGAGACAAATTCAGGTTAGTATCTGTTAGTAATGAGATTAATTTGTACAATAACAATAATATTCAATTGCAAGAAATTCGAAGATAACCAAATTCAAACTTCATATGCCAACGCAAATTCAACCTAGAAATTTCTAGAAAGGTAAATTCTTAATCCAAGGCTTCAAACATTTATTGAATCATTCAATCCTAGATCTAGCATCTGCAACATCATGGATGAACAAAAAAAAACACGAAGAAATTAACAGATAGTGGGACCGATCGAAAAATGAAGCTGCTCACCGACGCCATTCGCGGCGGAGGAAACCCTCTTCCCGCATCTCATCGGGTTCGGGAAGAACTGGGCCGTCCGATGAGAAAATATCGCCGCCATCCCCCGCCTCGCCGTAACCCTTGCCATTGGATTCCGGAATCGTAAACGGGGACTGCGATGACGAGAACCCGTAGCCCTCGGGCGAGAGCGGCATGCTCTCCCCGCCCCCGTAGTCGGGGTGGGGCTCTTCCTCGGCGGGGAACCCGTAATCCCCGGCGGATGGTACATCGGCTGCGGGGAGCTCGGTAGAGCCGTCGTGGGGGTTGAAGGAGGAGTAGGAGTTGTAGGGCTGGTAGTCGTCGGCGTCGTCGTCGAAGGGGCGAGCGGAGGAAGGAGGGACGGCGGGTGCCTCCTCGCTGAAGGTGTCGAAGTCGGACGCCATCTGCTCGATCGCGAATGACCTCGTCTCTCTCTCTCTCTCTCTCTCTCTCTCTCTCTCTCTCTCTCTCTCTTCGTTTCTTCTACGACTTCCCCAAATCCCCACCTGTTCCTCTTCTCGCTGCTGGAAGAGCGCTCGAGAAAGCGGATTGCTGGGAGACGGTTTGACTGTAATATTAAGTTGTTTTTTCAGATTCGCACTTGCCACGAAAATATATACGAAAACGCGAGATCATTCTATATTATTTTTTATTATAGAATAATATTAATTGATACCCCATAATAGCCTGCGATTATTCGAATGGACCAGCCGGACTGGGCCCATAAAAAACTGAGAAAAGGTTGAGTTCGATGCGTGGATTTTGAGCCTGGAAATTGAGCTCGGGAATTGGGTTTTGGATGGGTAAAGCATCTCCAATGTAAAAGTTGTGAGAGATTTATAAAAATAAAATATCTCACTAAAAAGGTTTTAAACATTGTAAAAGTGAGGTTTGAAGATTGTAATTAATGATAATGATTTGTTGTATTGTGATTTGTAATTTATAATATAAGGAGGTATATGACTGGTAATGTGGGATTTACAAAAAAATTATAGGGAGTTTTTTTCATTGTAAAGAGAATAATAGATTTTTTTTTCATTTTTGATGTGACATTGATGTGGCACATTGGGGGCTACAAAAAATCTCATTTAAAGATTTAACCATTAGAGATGCCCTTATAGTGCTCAGGCATTAGATATGGAGTTAGTTATTCAGTGCTCGGGAATTACTCAGTGCTAATGGAGCATCTCCTAGGGCATCTTTAATGGGCATCTTTAGTGGTTAAATCTTTCAATAAATTTTTTTATTTTTTATAGTTCTCAATACGCCACATCAATATCACATTAATGCAAGGTTTGTGAGAGATTTTTAAAAATAAAAACTTCACTAAAAAAGCTTTAACCATTGTAGGAGTGAGGTTTGAGGTTTCTAGTTTAAGGGTAGCTTTGAAAACTCAAACTTGTTTTTTTTCTCTTGAAGGTAGAGCTTATAATTAATGACAATAATTTGTTACATTGTGATTTGTAATTTATAATGTAGAGAGGTATATAATTGATAATGTGAGATCTATAAAAAAAAAGTTGTAGGAAAGTTTTTTGTATTGTAAAGAGAATAATAGGTTTTTCATTTTTGATGTGACATTGATGTGTGGCACATTGGAGGCTACAAAAAAAAGCTCATTTAAAGGTTTAACCATTGGAGATGCTCTTATTCTCTCTATAATCTAAAAACCTCCGTACAACTTTATGTGGATCCTACATTACAAATCATATAATTTTTTTGAATGGTCAAACATGCAATATTAATTATTGACTCCATTTTCAATAGAAAAAAAAAGTAAGTTCTACAAATCTCAAACCTCATCTCCACACTCATTGAAGCTTTTTTGGTTCTTTACCGAACCACATAAATAAAGTCTCAAAATTATCAAATCACGTAGTAAGTTTCAAAATGACGAGATCACGTACCCATTTCTGATTTTACCCTTATCAGTAAACTGATTTTTTTGATCAATCAAATCAATTATGTTCTATACAGAATCGTCTGAATTTGAACAAATCGGTTCGACTGATATTAAAATCAGCCAACCGATTTTTTTTGTTTTCAAAATCGATCGTTTGTTGGACCAAATGACCTCAGATTGATATTAAACTAGATCCTATGTGTTCTTCTACCTCTCTTGATTATATCTAAGCTCTCAAATGTCAATTTGACCTAATATATTGTGAGTAATGAATTTTTAAGAATGAATATGTTTGAAAATTTTAATTTGTGTTCAAATATTCATTGCTCTCAATATCTTAGATCAAATTGATATTTGAGGGCATGTACATAATCAAGAGTGGTAGACGAACACATAGGATCTAATTTCATGTCAATCCGAGATCGATTGGTCCATCAGTCGACTTTGCCCAAAAATAAATTTTCTATAATTTCTTTTCAAAAATTATCTATTCTTATTCAAAAATCATTTTCGTAAACTTGTCATCTTATTTTTTGTTCAAAATTTTATTTTAATTATATAATATAAGTATGCAATATTAAAAAAATATAGAATTTTTTAACGAAAATAAATTTTCTATAATTTATTTTTTAAAAATATATGATTTTGATGAAAAATTATTTTTTTCGTAAGTTTTCTTTTTTATTTTCTATTCAAATTTTTTATAAGTTAGAAAATAAAATCTTACAGTTGAGGTAAAAGTTTTAAAACTTTTTAACAAAAATTAAATTTTTTAAAATAATTTTCTATTGAAATAATAATTTTTATCAGTAAAAATGGCTAAAAATTAAATTTTTGAAAATAAAATTTTTTATACAAAGCCTTTCTGTTTGAAACATTTAGAAATTTTTGATTTGAAAAATAATTTTCTTGATTATCTAAGAACAAGATCTATTTTTTCAAAAATTATTTAATTCTCAATCATACATAATCCATATTTAAAAAAAATATTTTACAAACTTAGATAAAATTTGTGATCAACAACAAATTTTTTCAAACATTTTCCAAGTTAAATAAATTTTAAAATTATTTTTTTTTAAGTTCAATTTTTTAAAGAATAAACTTTCAAATAATTTTCTGAGTTTTTGACTACCTTACTTAAACCCTTAAATTAGTTTGACATTTTTTCTCAATATTTTATGCCCCCATTTTTAATGTGATCAAAGGGGAAGAGTAATGATAAGTTTAGGGGAGGTAGTAAGTTTATAACTTAAAATCTTTTAAGTTGCACTTATTCATTTATTTTTACACTTAATAGTTTAAATTTTGTTTAGTTTAACTCTAATCTTAACTTGGGTTACTCACATCAAAAAGGAGGAGATTGTTGATGCCTCAGGTTAGTTTTGATGTGTCCTGTCGTAATCTAACATTGTGTCTAAGTGTGCAGGAGTTTAGAAATACAAGAAGTCGAGCGAAAAATACGGAGGATGAAAAGGATGGAGCGGAAGAGAGTCGATGGGCTCAGCACATTCGAGGGACGAGAAGTTGTAGAAGAGTACACGGTGGAGCGAGAAGGACGCGCACGGCGGTTCGAGGGACGAAAAACTGGAGAGGAAACTTGCTCGAGGAAGGACGGAAAATAGGTTCAGGTGAGCCCTATTCCAGATGTATGAAATCACCCAAGCAGCAAGAGACGAAGCCGGAAGGAACCGGATCAAGCTGGAGGGAACCGAACCAAGTCTGGGTGCTCGGCACTGGTGCGGGTTGCTAGTGCGGGTTGCTGGTGCTGGTTGCCGGCACTGGTCCAGGCACCTCGGCTCCTTCCGGCCCGCTTCGGGCACAGTCCGTTACCGGGTCAGACGTCCAGTGGTCCGAGCCCCCTGAAGTGGATAAAGTTTTATCATTAGCTCGTTGACAAGCCATTTGCGGAGGAATAAAATTTATCTACCTGGGTGCCCGGACCGGTCCGAGCGCCCGGGAATGATTTGAGATAAAATTTACTAGAGGCTATAAATAGAGCTCTGGTTCTCCTTGTTTCACATAACAAACTATGTAATCTCTTTTACTTTTTAGATTTTTATTTACGAGCATAATTTCCGTGTACGAGATTTTTCACCTCTGACGATTAGTTCGAGAAGGAGAGTTTGATAGTGCGCTTTATCTTCCTTGGAGTAGCAATCCACTGATTGCAAAACTAAGTAAATCTATTGTCTCGTACCTTTTCTTTAATATATTTTTAATATTATTTTAAGTGAGTTTGTTTAAAGTATATTAGTTTGAGAAAGGTAGCTTTTTGAATTTGCAGGCAATTCAACCCCCTCTTGCCAACTGCAAGAGTCCTACAGTTTGGACGGCTGGATTTGATCTGATTTGACATGTTAATCGATTAGGAGTAAGGTCAATTGATTGGGAACCCTAAATCGGCAAGATATAAAGGATTTCACGAAGAATTCAAATCATTCCTTCTCCACTAGTTTTCGCCAATTCTTGAGGTTTTTGAAGAGAAGCATTACTGCACTTTCCAAGCATCAAGAGTTAGTTTAGACCAAC
>JBAMIE010196635.1:0-11458 GCA_037177295.1 Kaempferia parviflora
TCAGGAAAATATTATTTTGCATAGTGCAAAGTTCTATTTTCATATATGTTTTTTAATAGACATAGAATATAAAATGGGAACGGATTTTTATCAAAAGGCACATCTCAGATATTATATTTATCAAAAGACGTACACTATTTATAAGTTTACCAAAAAATGTAAAAAAAATGTAAAATTCCCCTTATCCCTTCCGCTAACAGCCGATGTTGGGTCTGATATTTTAAAATATCAACTTCAACACAGCCTTGATATTTTATCATCTCACGTTGGACCTATATTTTATCATTAGGCCCAACGTGGGCTGCATGAGGTGGGACTTTAGTGGCGAGAGGGGTAAAAGGAAAATTTCACATTTTTCCCTGCACCCTTTGATAAATTTATACGTAGTGTATGCCTTTTGGTAAATATAATATCCGAGAGGCGCCTTTTGGTAAAAATCCAAAATGGGAATCATAACTTTTAGAATATAAGTTATTGTTCATCCCAATAGTTCAATATCGTTGGCTCCACATTAAGATAGACAAATAAATTAACAAGACATTTTACATTAGTGTCGCGGCAACAATATCACTAGTTCCATGGTAAGATATAAACAGGTAAATCACTTTAGCCTAGTATAATAATTTTTTACATGGGAAGGTTAGACACCTAACGAGACGTTTTGCAAATATCAATTACGCCAACCACGGGCGCATAAAAAAAATGGGAATCATAACTGATCTTATAGAGATCAACAAAATGGTTCATAGGTTTTGCAAAGAATTTGGTTTCATATGACTTATCAAATATTACTGCCCTGTTTGATTTAAGTATGTCAATCGGTCTATGAGAATGCAATGTCAGCACCAAGCATTCAACTATAAATTATACCTTTCTGCTCTTTCAAGTTGACACTGTTGAAGTTTATCGTTGTTAGATTGATCATAGGTTTGCTAAGGAATCTTAGTGTTCTCATGCCATGACAAGATTCAAGAAGATGGTAGTGCCCACAATCATCCGAGTAAATTGGGAAGTGCTCGTATCGGTCAATCTAAACGGCCCGCTACCTATTAAAAGAAAATTTCTCTATAATTCAGTTGAGTCTTGACTTTGAGATCCATGGAGGTTTGGTAACCCGTTATGGAAGATTGGCATAGAAGGTGCTGAATTGAACTCAAAATATTCCACTATAGTTCCACCACATGGGCCTTTTTCATTGTAAGGCACACCACATGCCCTGAAAAGTATCTTTTTAGTACTTTGGATGATATTGTCACATGGTTAGAGGCTTTAAAGTTGGGAGATGGTGTCTAAGTTGATTGAATTGGCCTCGAGTGTTTTTAGATCTTGAATATATTATCCTATCAAGCATCTAATAAAATTAGGGCAAAGAGTTTGGAGGATTGCAATGATCGTTTGGAAGGCAAAAAAGCTTGCAGAACAGATTCTTGCTGCTCATCAGATGTCTGGTGAGGGTATGTGGTGTGTCTTATAGAATTAATACGGTAAGGTAGGAATGACCCCACAAAATTATGACACAGTCAGTAGAACGACCAGGTGGATCAGTAGGATCGTCCGATCCGAGTGCTCGGCCAGCCGATTGAAAATACAAGGCCATCATGCACTTCAAAGACTAGTAACGGGGCAGGCAGGCAGGCCGACAGAGCAAGCAGTCCGATTGGTAGAGTTACATAAACCGACACCTCCCCAACTAGGTAGACAATGAGCCTGGCGAGCACCCGGCTGCCCCATCCGATCAAACGCCGCTAGGGGAACATTTCACTCCACCTACTCCTTTGGCGTGTAGTGGGTCGGCTGTCAGGAGAAGTACAGTCGAACCTCCTATCCCTGACACCAGGTACCGAAACGATATGCTCAGATGAGGTAAGGTGTTAGAGTGTCAGCTGTGGCTTACTCTTAACAAGTAAAGCATCGATATGCGTGCTAAGGAATGTAGCCCCATTATAAATAGGGGTCTTGGGTTCTCAACGTAGGTACACGCACAATTGCATTGTTCATCTACAGTTATTATTCTCCTCGAGATCACCCCACTGACTTAAGCGTCAGAGTACCAGAGCCGAGGACCCCTTCCCTGGCCCGGTCTCTAACGGTCCTTTGAAATTTGTGTGATTGAGTACAGGAGTCGGCAGAACAAGATGCCACCCGCTTGGACGGTCTCCACTCAATCAACCTATGATTCATTTCAGTATCGTGTGACCTAACACCAGCCATATTTCATACAAGATCAAGAATGAACCAAACCTCTCACACATGTTGGCATTGGCATGTCCATGGTTAGGTGTAGAACACAAAACACTGAACTTTGAGAGATTCTAGTGTCTTAGACAAGACAGACAAACATCTCCAATTTTCATTCTCTTTCAGAAATTGGGAATATCTGCAAGGGAGATACACGTTACCTGCAAATTATCTATCTTAAAAAGTTTGCGATGTAGGGTAAATTCGACATGACGAAGAATATATAACATGAACATGCATCAATCATGATTGAGTGCAGGTAACTCTTTGAATACTAGTTACATGACCTTTGAAAGAGGTGAATGCGGGGCCTTGACTGTTTGACGGTTTCAATGGTGAAATGCGACTGACAAGTTCTCTTGGAAGAGCTGTGCCGTATATATAAAAAGCTAAGTCAGGACTTTTGGTAATTCTTCGAGTGGGGGCATCGAAATATAGGATGATATATATCCATCCTAAAGAGCATACATCTTCTTGAATTCACTATTCAGTAACTCTGATTCGGAGCCAACTGACATAGACAAGGAGTGGGATCTGCTCGTCGGGTTCCTTCTTATGTTTCTCATGTTCTTCTCTTCGATCCTGTGAATGATTACAAAGTAGATCATTGAGCCCAGAGTGGTTAGCATAATCGTAGCACCAATCGCCATGGTTGACCATGCCAACCACAAATCATGCTTTCCCACAACTACATATGTGAGAGAGATGAAGGCCACTGATATGAAGAGGCAAGCCAGCCACATCAATTTGTTCATCACGAAAACCATCGTCATCTTTGCATTCTGCTCGACGACAATCAAGGAAGTCTGGACAACTACCACAGCCAGTGAGATGAACAAAGCCAAAGAATCGAAGATTAAAAATATGATGAATGCTGCATTGTCCGCTATGTAGGCTTGTCCAGGAGTGAACCCCTCTTCAGCATCTGAAACAAAGGAGCCTGGCAATTGGAATATGGCTGCGAAGGCCACAGTGGCAATGAGGACAGCAACCACAGTGTTGGAATTGATGGCGTTATTGAGGCCTCCCAGGTGGAGCTTCTTGAGCCTCTTTTTGATCTTCTGCACCTTCATTTCTGTTTGACGTGTTTGTTTGAGTTGAGATTGAACGTCGTGTTTTATGTCGCTGACTGTTTGCTTCAGTTGCTTTGCAGCAGTTGCTGTATTTGCTGGTTCTTTTGCAATGACTGCGCCAAATTCTCTCAGAATGGCAGCAATATCGGCCGCGATATCTTCAATTTCCAATTTTTCTGCAATGCTGAGGGCAGTTTCACCTGCTTTGTTCACTGCATTTATTTCAATTCCCTCAACTTGTAACAAGGTTTGCACAATCTGCATTCCAAATGCAAAAAAAAATATGATCCATCCGCAGTTAGAAATGGGTAAGCTAACTGAAATGATAAAATGATGAGATAAAACTTCCATTATAAAGCTGCTGAAACAGGATAATTTGTTTTGAGATGTTATATATATACAAAAGCATAGGCCAACAAGCATGTCAAGCAATGCAACTTGTATATCAGAAACCAGAAATTGAAGTATCACATACTATCACTTGCCTTTGGGTAGCCCTTCCTTGTAGCAATGTGCAAAGGTCTATTTCCCTTACTATCTTCCAAATTGACTATTGATTTATCAGGCTCGAGCAACGCCATTAACATTTCAACATTTTGGCCCTTCACAGCCATGTGAAATGCTGCCTGCCCCTTCTTATCAGTCCTCAACCCCATAGTCGGGTCTTTTTCTAGGATGGCCTTCACCACCTCGACATGTCCCATTCTTGCTGCTGAATGTAAAGTTGTTTTCCCGTTATTCCTCGCTATCTTAGCAAGGCTAGCATCGGTCTCTAGCAGCAGATTAACAATGCCAACATGTCCTTGAGTTGCAGCAGTGTCCAAGGCTGTGGAATTTAGTGAATTTGTTGTCATGGCTAGAGCAGGGAAAGATTGCAAGAGATCCCTCAAAACTTCTGCAATAAGTTCACAAACACTTAAAAAAAGGCAACAAATTAAGAAAAAGGTCCAACAAGCATTCAACTTAAAACAAACTGAAGTAAAGGAAAAGATCAAACCTTAAAGAAAATTTCAGGGAATAATGGAAGATAAGAGGTTATAGTCCAACATTGCAACTTATATAGTGATCCTAGCAAACTATACTCTTCCTTTTTGCAAGTAACAAAAACAATTATAACTTGAGTACAGCTTTTTAATGCAAAAGTTAAACAAGAAACAAGGAATAATTGAGATAATGGTGGTTTCTCCATAATTAGCCTCAATCATCTCTCGCAGAAAGATAGTTTTGCCCAGCCACGAAAAGGAAGGAAAAGAGCATATCCTTACAACATCTCTTCAAAACATCAAAAAGAAAAGAGAATAAAAAAGAAAGACTAAGAAGAGAGAATTCATCAGTGATATCAGTAGCTTACCAAGATGCCCATGCTTAGCAGCAATATGAAATGAATCATAGTTGTTCTTGGCCTTGATGCCAGCTGATTGAATGTCTGAAACCTTCAATATCTCCCTAACAACCTCCACATGACCCCTTTCTGCAGCGACATATAACGGTATCTCTCCGTCCTGGTTCTGCTTGTTGATCAACTTCTTCAACTGCTCCTCACTGCACTCAGCCAGTATCTTTTGCACATGCAATGCGTTGCCAGCCCTGGCAGCGAGATGGAGCTCCAGATCCCCTCGCTTGCCGGGGCTTTCCTTGCTCCTCCTTTCTTTGAAGCTTTGTTGTCTATCTCCCAACCGAAAGCTCTTTTGCTTATCCATGCGAAAGCTCCGCAAGCTCTGCAGTTTCTCCAGTGCTCCGATCTTTGGTTGTTTCTCCATTTCCAAAGCTAAATCACATAAAAGGAAAAAAAAAAGGATTCCGTCCAGTCAACTCTTCTCTCAATCACCAAAGGGCAAACCCTAAGTCACCACAGTTGAAGCCCCAAATCAAACCAAATTCATCTTTTTGTTGCAGATAGACAATCAGGCAAACACAATACCAAAAACCTCCCAAATTTTCCGGAAAGCACCAGGCTTCGCTTCACTTGTTTTCAGATAAAGGAGATACCTTTACATGTAAAACCAGAACAACCAACACCTTTCACGGATTTCCAGCAGAAGAATCGCCGGATCCCCTCATCGCGATCGGAAAATTTCACGCATCAGAAGCTCGCTGCAGCGGAGAATCAAAACCCCTTCTTTATTCCTTTTTCCGCTTCCGCGTTCCCAGACAGTGAACCTTCCACGGCTAAAGAGGAACACCGAGGTGCTCGGCCACCTATCTATTCGCCCTTGTGTTAAATGCGCAAAACATCGATCACTTTGAGCGCAATGATGTGCGCGTAGGGCTGGTTGGTGTCCGTGTCACCACTTTGCTAAAGCATTAAAAGGAAAGCGGGATGGTTCGGTTCGCAGTGGGTGGCACCGCGGAAGGAGAAGAGCTCCATTGATAGCAGCGCTATTGCAGTCGCCATCGAAGAGGGCACAAGACTCCAAAGAAAGCCAGTGAACGATGAAGATTCTCCGGTGAGAGGAGGAGAGAAAAGGACCGTTCCGTTATGAAGGAGGCTGTGGGTTGACTTTAATTGTCTGCCCCAATTGGGATAATTTTGGAGAAGATTGTTTTAATTTTTTTTTATAAAAATAAAAGAACTGTATTCATTTTATAATATTTTAAAAACAAATATTAAAAAGAGAGGTTTCGTTCTAACGTACGCATCTAACTAAACAAACTCATGTAATTTTTTTGTGAAAATTATTATATAAATTTTTAATTTTATTAAAAAAATATCTTAAAAAGTAATAAAAAGAAAAATAATTAAAAAATATATATATTACCATTTTTTAAAACAATTATATATTCCATAGTTTTTGATTAAAAAATTTTAGAGGATGAAGGCAAAAAAAAAAAAAAGTGAAAAAAATTCAGTGAAAATCTTCTCTTATATACTTCAAAAGATTTTCATAGTGAAAAACTTTCCCATATTACTTTCAAAAAAAAAAAAAAGGAATGAATTATTTTTCATTTTTTTTGTTTACTGAATCGATCAACGGATTTATAAATCCATTGACGTATCATTTTTTCATCATTTTTTGTTTTCGTACAAATCGAGTGGAAAGATTGAAACGTGCAAAGCTATATTTTATAGTCACAACTGACCTCACACGGCCACAAACGGCGGCCCCGGAGGTCATCGCACGCAACAAGGAGAAGGCAGCCCCATGATTGAGATCAAACTTGGCCTTGTGAGCAACCTCGGAGGTAAACATAGCCTTAAAGTCTTTCTTGGGCCTTATCTCATAGAGGGAGGATTTTATCCCCATTCGAATGGATATGACTTGTGAGTGTCGAATTTATACAGGTACTACAAGAATTCAAATTTTTATCGACGTATAACATGGTCAACGTCGCTAAATGTGACCTTTTGATAACGTTTGGAGCATTTTGCGTCGCTAAAAGATAGAACATTAGGAGGAAATTTTTTCACATTTATTTTATATCATTTAACGATGCGTTAAACAATACGCATTGCCAAAAGAAGACATTAATTTGGATAATTTGGTGACACAATACAGAAAACACATCGCCAAATGTAACACTTTGGCGATGCATTCTGCACTCAACGTCGCTAATAGTCAGAATTTTTCCACCTCAAATTGTGGTCATTTCTCGATGCAAAGACATTAAGCGTCGCTAAAATTAAACCCATGAATAAAAATTTCCCTAATATATGAAAAGACTCGATCCAACCCCATCCGTGAAAAGTCCTCTCGCCCAACTTGTAGAGGTTGTGAGTTCAGAACTCGTTCGTGACGATGTTAGATCTTGTCCAGAGAGCTCACTGTAGAATCGATTTTTTTTAAATGAAATTAAAATTTATTTTAAATTTTAATAAATCATAAATAAATTTATTTAAAATTAGCTAAAATAAATTCTTTTAAAAAATTTAAATGAAAATAAATACTATTTAAAAAAAATCTTATACGAAATTAAAATTAAAAAAAAATTATTAAAGAATTCTTATTTTATTTTAATAAATTAAAACCTTATTCTCTATCTCTTTTAAAAAAATTATAAATTAAAATAATTTTCCAATTGAAAATAAATTAGAAAAAAAATATTAAATAATTATTATTTTATTTTATTTTAAAAAATTACAATTTATAATTAAAAAAACAAATACACTAATGCGAACTTAAAATTAGAAATTTTAATTATTAGAAATAAAAATAATTAAAATAAAATTCTCTTAAACATAGTTTTAAGTTTGCTTATTCTCACCGTTGCCCGTAGCACTCGCCGACGTCTTCATCTTGCTCCGCCATCCGCCGAGGACTGCTCTCTGTCAACAGGTAATCCTTCTTCCTTTCTTCTTCTCTCATGTGTTCATAGACAGATACCAAGATTCTTTATTGTTCTTTTAGCCTTTTTTTGAGGATTATGCCCATCTAGGAATTTTTCAATGTAAAGGGTACGAAAGAGGGCTACTTGTCTATTGATTCGACAAATGAAAGAGTTAGTTCTGCACTTAAGTCTACTAGGCTTATCACCCGGTTGTTTTTTCTTTTTTCTCCTTCTCAGGGTTCTTATTGCTCTCTTACCGTCTTAATATATCATATTGGTTTTTTCTTCTAAATTAATCCACAAAAATAAATTTATGAATGCATTTTGTGCAGTGTGATTGTTCATGTAAAATCAATCATATTTGATCCATGTTTGACAACGTAGGGATATACTTAAGTAGACATTTAAGAAAACTTAAGTAGGCATTTAAGAAACAACTAAGACAGTAGTTTAAAATTAGTTGACTAAATCTATGACATGCCATTATACTAAAATTGTGTCACTCTCTCTTTTCGCTTGGAAATATTTGTTTTAAGTTGGATGATATTTATGGTATTCTCTACAATTACCTGCCTTGCTTAATCTCACATATTAATTTTTCTACTAAAATTTCTATTGAATGTTCTTGTGTACAGTTGGGGGGATGTCTCTTTGGTAAAAAAAAAAAAAAAAAAAACTCATCTTTGACCGTCTTGATGTAAGATTGGTAAATTACATTATGTTCTTTAATGTATTGTGTTATGATTATATATTAATTTATGCATTTATGAGTTTTTTTGGCAGAACAAATTTGAATATGAAAAGACAAACTTGGTGATGGCGGAAGTTGAGCAACTTGCCACGAGAGCTATTCGAGAAGGAAGGTGTAAGATGAGGAGGCACTGAAAGCAACTCGGGGGATTGAAAAATAAAGATGCACCAAAGAGGAAGTCATACAAGGGAGTAAGATCAAACGATTGAGATTTTCTTTGTAATTATTTTGGGACAAAAAAAATGGTTAGTAATAATTAAATTAGTTAATAAATATTTTTTTTATTGTTACTTGCACTAATATTATTCTCTTTTTATAGAAAATATCTGAAAAGAATACTAATAGTCGGTTTAATAGGCCACTTGAAGGCGCTATGGATCGAAGACGTTGGTTCAACATTATCGCAAAGCTATACGTTTTAGTTGAAAATAAAATTTCTTCTCATATATGATAATAAATTGTTTTATTTTTTAAGGCTGATCCTATGACGGGAGAGCTTCTGAGTGTTATCGACACCTTCGAGAAATTCTTTCACAAAGTAGGACAATAGAAGAATGATTGAGTTGCACAAAAATATGTAAGTATCTTTTATTATTTTTTTAAGAGTGATCATTAAAAACATGTAAGTATCTTTTCTACCCTTCTATTTCTTATGATGCATTTCAAGTTATTCTTGCTATGTTGGCTATTGGCATATACCAATATATGTTGTTACATTGATGCATTCAAGTTATTCCAACACTTCCTATTTATTATTTCATACATTGAAATATAAGTAATTTAGAGGTGAAGATGACTCATAAGTTTGCCCTTTATGAAATAGTAAGGTTGTCTTATTCTCTTATTGTTGTAGAAAAAAGAAAGCATTTCCACTAAATGAAATCGTTGTCATTAGAAAATGCAGAACATTATCATTCAGGATCTAGAAAAGATGATGGAAAGGATAGTCATACTACAAAAATTTATTACATTGCTTTTTTCTTAGTATACTTGAAATTGCAGCTACATCATTCAAGCAAGCCAGTAAAATGTCTCTACTGATTTGGTTATTTGTTTGTATATTTAGTGATTACTTTGTTTACAATTTTTTTCATATTGTCGATGTATTAAAAATTAAATTCATTAATCCATTGTTTTGCAAACTAATATTTTTTTAGGCTAAAATAGTAAATTTTTGATTGAGTCTGCCAGAAAGTGAAGAGTTGACCACTATTGTTGATAATTAATGTGCATCAACCAAAAGATCTCAATATCATGAAGCAAGTCTTTGGCTCACGGTCTCGTTACGTGAAGGGCTTAGGTCCATTACCTAAACTATCTATAGCGGTTAGCTCTAGAACCACATACATCAACTCAAAGCATCATGATGATTGTGGAAAATTTACAACTATGCAAAAAACGAACGACGAACAAAATCAGACTATATGTGAGCAGCGTAAAAATTTTGAAGCATTATTGCACCAGTTTTAACAGGTCATTCCTGGCTTCTCATTCCAGCCTCCACCAACATGTTCTTCAATTCGATCTCCTCCACCACCTCCCCCGCCTCCATCATCGACTATGTATTTTTTTTTTGTTTTATAACATTATGCAATGTGTATTTCATTACTTATATTCTTTTGGACAATATTTGACTAATTGGTTCATGTTTTAAAAATATTTGACTAATTAATAGTAAATTACATTTTTGTGATAGATACATTATAAAATTGTTATTGAATAAGCAATATATTTTGTAATGCATAGCATGCGTCATCAAATAATTAAAGAAAAAATAGCAAAAATACATTTCGCAATGCATTTCGTGCGTCGCGACATGTCAGAACCTTTTGGCGACGTGGAAAAGAAGGCATCGCCAATATTAGCGTTGTGAAAATGAAAGCACTTTGGTGACGCCCTTTGGCGACGTATAAAAGAAGGCGTTGCCAATACCTACGTCGTGAAATGTTGTGACCTACGACAACGCGTACCTTATTGCATCGCTAAAGAGCATATTGACAGTTGCATACGAACCAGTTACGACGCATGCAGGCGAGTTTGCGTCGCGAAATGTTCTGCGACGCGTTTTATGTATATTTGGCGACGCTAAAATGCGTCGCAAAATGTAAAATTTCTTGTAGTGGATAATAATTTTTTGACATCGTTGCCAAGGACTATTTTTTATTAACATTAATTAACTAGCAATTTAGTTATTCTAGACATTTTTTTTTTGTTAATAAAATTCTGTACTTACTTTCCTATTAATAATTTTGCATTTGAGTTTTCCTTTTCATAAATTTTGCATTTTTGTTTCTTGTCTTTAATTCTGATTTTTCTTTCTTGTTATTTAAATTCTGTTTTTTTCCACATAATTCTTTCACTTCTATATGTTTATCCTTTTCTAACTATTTTCTTTTAGATGAACATGTTTATCTTGAACGCAAAGATAAATACTCTAATTCAAAGGTTCAACCAAATTACAGCTATAGATTCTACTATGTTTATTATCAAATTTATGGTGTAATAGATCATGTGAATGATGATTGTCAAATACTATTTGACCATTCACATAGAACACATGGACAAAAATGGGGTGCCCTCCCCAACTACCATCAATGGCCAAAAGAATATTATTGCAAAGTTTGGTAAGTAACATATCATACAATCAAAACTTGACACATACGTAATTTGGAAGCATCATTAGATAATCTCAATAGAAAGCTCGATGTAATGACATCATCATATTCTCGCACATATCGCCCCAGTTGAAGGAATCCTCAAAAAAATATTAGCCACAGTCTGGGATAAGTAGACCCAATCCGACCTCAAGGCCTCCTTTAACAATGGACCGGCGGTTCAGCAGGATATATTTTTTTTTTTGTTAAAAATGTTTTGTGGTAGGCAAGATTCGAACTTAAGAACTCCCACATAAAGCTAAACAACCTAATATTATTAACAAATCAGAGTGGCTCAGCGGAAGCGTGGTGGGCCCATAATCCACAGGTCCCAGGATCGAAACCTGGCTCTGATAATAATTTTTTTTCTGCTTTCGAATTAACCTGTAAGCCTGTTCGCTGGAGGCCCATAAATTTTTTTTTCTGCTTTCGAATTAACCTGTAAGCCCATTCGCTGGAGGCCCATTAACTTGGAA
>JBAMIE010196645.1:0-11457 GCA_037177295.1 Kaempferia parviflora
GAAGCTAAAAATTGTAAACGAGATGCTGAAATATGACCTAAACGAGAGTGCCACAAATAAAAATCAGAAGATGAACAACTCAAACGAAAAGATGATAGATCGACACTCGAAGCTACAACCTCTGGTATTTTGAGTTGATCCAAAACATAGAATCCTCCTTGCCTACGGCCTGTCCCAATCAGCTTCTGAGATCGCGGATCCTGAACATAACAATTGGATGAAGAAAAAAAGATTAGGTATCTAGATTCACATAATTGACTAACAGAAATAAAATTTAAGGTAAGACTCAGAATATAATAAACATCCGTACGAGATAAAGAAGATGTAACAATTGAACCAACACCCACTAATGGCATAGGAATACCATCAGCAGTGACAATAGATATAAATGAACTGGGAGAAAACGAAACGAATGATGATAAATTAGATGACATATGATGAGAGACACCATAATCCAAAATCTACAAGGACGAAGATATATCTGACATACCAAATGATGACAAACCTATATGAGAGAAAGCTGACGTAGCAGAGGGCTGTGAAGTAAGGAATTGTTGAAGCTACTCAAATATATTTGAATCAAATTTTCATAAAACATTCTGATGTAACATGATTATTGCCAAAATAACAATAATATCATAGCGGCCCGTGGTCACATGAAGAACCTGGAGTATGGCACAGAAATTGGCAGCATAGGATGTCGGTGCCAAAATCAACAGAAAAGCACGTCATCTCCAAAATCGACAGAAAAGTAAGTCGGCGCCGAAATCGACAGAAAATACGTCGGCGCCGAAATCGGCAGAAAAGATGTTGGCGCCGAAATCAACAGAAAAGATGTCGACGCCGAAATCAACAGAAAAGATGTCGGCGCCGAAATCAACAGAAAAGATGTCGGTACCGAAATCAACAGAAAAGATGTCGGCGCCGAAATCAACAAAAAAGATGTCGGCGCCGAAATCGACAGAAGAAAAAAAATATCAGCGCAGAAATCAGCAACAGCAACAAGCGACGATAAATTAGGTCAGAGAAAGAGAATCTGGCTCTGATACCATGTAGAAATTAAGAAGAGAAAAAAACTAGCCATCTTATTAAATCTCTAAAAGTACAAGTCTTTATATAGAGAATATAAACTCTAAAAGAAAAAAGACTAAGTCTAAAAAGACCAAATCTAATAAATAAATATATATAATCTAACATTTATCACGCTCAACTAGAAGTTAGAATGAGTGTTCAGATTGGACTCGGCATGACCACTCTGATGCTCAAATTAACACAAGGACTAGAGAAAGGTGAAAAACATTGGAATGGTAGAAGAGTTTAAATGTCTGCATGTGCATACCTATATGCCCGTAAGAACATGTGACTTTATATATAGCTGTTAATATGCACATTTCTCCGAGGTGTGTGTGTTTGTTCACCACACATTCTTCTAGGATATGCGTTTCTATTTTCCATATTTTTTGGAAGGAATGACCCCACCACTAACACATCCCCATGTTTCCAATAAGCATGTAGAATGTAGACCCTAGACAGGGGGATGATGCAGAGTCTGGTAGCTAGATGATCAAGCTGAGGCTGAGTCAAGGGAGCCCAAGCGCCCAAGCTTAGGAGTTGGATAGATAAGGTCGGAGGAGTGGGGTACTGGGTTGGAGGAGTCGGGTACCGAATCAGATGAGTTGGGGTAAATCAGGGTCAGAGGAGTCGGGTAAACCAAGGTCAAAGGAGTGGGGTACTGGGTTGGAGGAGTCAGGGTAAAATAGGGGAGGAGCAAGAGTTGGGAATATCGAGTCGGAGTAGCCCAGGTAGTTGAGCAGAGGAGTTGGGTAGATCGAATTGGAGGAGTCTGGGAAGCCAAGCTAGAGGAGTTTGGGAAGTCAGACCGGATATCTATCTTGGCTTTCTGCTCCCCTTGACTTAACTCCACTTGACCTTTGACCAGAGTTTGACTTCTGCTTTTGATCTTGCCACGTGGGAGACTTCCACTATCAACCACATCACAAATCTCCCCACCGAGTCTAGCTGAAGGAGGCCTGAATCTGACTGACTGAACTGAAGTGTAGTTTGACCCGCATGTCGACGTGAGCTTTAAGGCTGACGTGACTATAAAGCCTTACTACCTCACTGTTGATTGCCTGGTGAGTCAGTAGGTAAGATTGCGTAGAATAGATTCTTCTCTCGGACTCCACTTTGAAGAGAGATTCATGTACCGAGTTTTTCTTTTTTTTGTTGATGATGTTAGCAAAAAGCAAGTTTGTTTCCACCGTCCATAATTTTCATTAGATTTTGTGGGGTTTGAACAGCTTGTTTTCCCCCTTGAACGCGTGCATTGCATGGCTTGCTTTTTCTATGATTAATGTGTTGTTTTCTGGGATTCCAGAAACAAACTATTCTTAGAGAAAGAAATCAATTTAGGGCAGCTCATTGTTTCACCTGCAAACTGAGACAAATAATTAATTAAGAAGAGCTTTCAAAGTTGTAATTGTGGAGAGGAGGAATTCCCTCTCATCTTTTCTTTTCCCCAAAAATCTCACAACATTTTTTTTGGTTAAAGATAATTTTTTATCAAATTTTACAATTAAAGATTATTTTGGTTAAATTTTACTAATTTTAGATTCAAAATCCGAGACTTAACTAAGTGTCTATTTTTTGTAAGATGTTTTTGCTGACTTTATCTCTGAAATTTTAAATTAAATTGAATTTGATATTTTCCAGCTCACCGTAAATCATGACTTTGGAATTTTGATCCTGAGACCCCAGTCCACTTACCCGCCCAGCTTAACCGTGGTTTACTCCCTCTGAAATCCCGTGGGGCCGGGCTCAGGGGACCGCTGGGATGGCGGATTCCACCTTTTTACCACCATGACTTTGGAATTTTGAGACTGATAAAATAACAGAAACAGATTTTAGTTACATTTTCGAAAATATTAAAAAAATAACATCGCCATTAATTGCTCTTCTTGTGCGGTTTTACGCGTCACCCCCCACGGCTACCGCCCTCTATTTATACCCGCTCGAAGCCCAATTCCTCACTTCAGCCTTCTCTCCCTCCTCCTCTTCCTCCTTCTTTGGCTGGCGATGGCGATGGCGATGGCGCGACGGATTTGGGGGCGGTTGCTGGGCATTGCACTGGTGTTGGCGCATTGGTGGGCGGCGGCGGAGGCATCGCACGTGGTGTACGAATCGCTCCAATCCGTGTCCGCCGCCGTCGTGAGCAACGAATTGAGGCCCAGGTTCCACTTCCAGTCGCAGAGAAATTGGCTTAACGGTGCGTCTTCGACCCTCTTCCTCTTTCTTTCCGTCATCGTTGCTCTGCGAATATTCGTCGGTGGCCACGCCGCCGGCGAGTTGTACGGCGCATTTAAGCCCGAAGAGTAGGCGTATGGGGGGCATAACCGCATCGCTTTATCGAATTATTTTATTTAATTTCATTTTTATTCTCACTCGTAACTAAATTCCACAGGTTTGGCCACATTTTGGTTCTTGATTTTGACATTTTCGATTGCTTTTTCTAAAGAGAAAAAAAAAAAAAACATCTTTTTAGGGTTTCATGAATAATATTCTTCAGTATTTTTTTTTAAGTAATAAGCAATTCTTTTTTAGTCATTCTGTTGCTAAAATTCTTCCTCGTCTTCTTGTGTGTTCTCTCCGGTGTCAATGTCGGATCTGGAATACCTCAAATACTCAACTCCGACACAGATCCGAATGGTATGCCTGCTAACTAACTCATCTCTTTTTGATTAATTCGGTCGAAACAAATCGGGATTGATAAATAAACCGTAAATAAACCAACCCAGGTCCCATGTACTACAACGGCCTGTACCACCTCTTCTATCAGTACAACCCCAAGGGCTCGGTCTGGGGCAACATCGTATGGGCCCACTCGGTCTCGACCGATTTAATCAACTGGAAAGCGCTCGAACCGGCGATCTATCCGTCCAAGCCGTTCGACATTAACGGATGCTGGTCCGGATCCTCCACCATCCTACCCGGAAACCGGCCCGTCATCATGTACACGGGCGTCGACCCGGAGAACCGGCAGGTCCAGAACGTGGCGTACCCGAAGAACCTATCGGACCCGTACCTCCGCGAGTGGGTCAAGCCCGATTTCAACCCGGTGATCGAGCCCGAGTCCGGCGTCAACGCGAGCGCGTTCCGCGACCCGACGACGGCGTGGCGCGGCGTGAGGGGCCACTGGAAGCTGGTGATCGGGAGCAAGAGGGACACGAGGGGGGAGGTGATCCTGTACCGGAGTCGCGACTTCGTGCGGTGGGTCAAGGCGAAGCACTCGCTGCACACGGCGACCGGTACGGGGATGTGGGAGTGCCCGGACTTATACCCGGTGGCGTTGCGCGGCCGCCTGGGGCTCGACACGTCGACGCTAGGAGGCGCCGCCGTGAAGCACGTTCTGAAAGTGAGCCTGGACGTCACCAGGTACGAGTACTACACGGTCGGGACGTACGACCACATCAAGGACAGGTACGTACCCGACGGCGCGTCGCCGGACGGCAACACCGGGTTGAGGTACGACTACGGTAACTTCTACGCTTCGAAGACGTTCTTCGACAATAAGAAGAACAGGAGGATCTTGTGGGGGTGGACTAATGAATCCGACTCCGTCAACGACGACATAGCTAAAGGATGGGCCGGAATCCAGGTCTGTTCGTTTGGTCAGATTCAAGATGCAAACTTTAATTTTTTTTTTCCTTTTTAATTTTCGAATATTAACTTCGAATTTGATCTTTCAGGCTATTCCAAGGGCTGTGTGGCTTGCCGGAAACGGTCGCCAGCTTATCCAATGGCCAGTTGAGGAGCTCGAATCTCTGAGAAGCAAGCACATCTTCGTCAAGAACAAGCAAGTGCCGACTGGTGGTTTCCTTGAAGTGAGGGGGATAGACTCTTCTCAGGTTAGAATTGATCGAAACTTGACGAAAATTTTGATTTTCAGTTCATTCTTGAATGGTCAGAATTGGGGGAAAAACGCGATTAATACATTGGCGATGTCTAATTTGGTTTGCAGGCGGATGTGGAGGTGACATTTGAAGTCTCAGGGCTGGAAAAAGCTGAGGCCTTTCATCCTTCCTGGGCAACCGATGCCGAAACACTGTGTGGCCGGAAGAGAGCAGATGTCAAAGGTGGAGTCGGACCTTTCGGCCTCCATGTTCTAGCTTCAGCCAACATGGAAGAGAAGACTGCTGTCTTCTTCAGAATCTTCAAGGACGGACACAAATATAAGGTGCTCCTGTGCCATGATCCTACCAGGTCAGTCCGTTACACAAAGCATTTTTCTTTTTTTGCTGATATATATAAAAATGAGTTTATAACACCTAAACAGGTCATCTCTGAGGCCGAATCTGTACAAACCAACGTTCGCGGGCTTTGTTGATGTTGATATAGCTAAAACTGGCAAGATATCTCTGAGGACTTTGGTATGCTGATGAATCTTTGAAATCCTAAAATCCATTTGCCATGTTAATTCTCCTTTTACTGAAACCTTCGCCACCGACCGTTGCAGATTGATCACTCTGTGGTGGAGAGCTTTGGAGCTGGAGGCTTGACGTGCATTACTTCCAGGGTTTATCCCAGCTTAGCCTTGAGGAGAGACGCTCATCTCTTTGCGTTCAACAATGGAATTGCAGACGTGAAAGTTTCGACGCTGAATGCATGGGAGATGAGGAGACCTGTCATGAATGGCGCATGAGAAGGCATTCGTCGAAATGCCAACTTGGAAGTAGGTTTCTATTAGATCCCAATAGACTTGGAGCTTATTGGTGCTTTTACCAAAGCTTAAAATAATGCATCGAACTTTCTTTTCCATGTCCACGCTAATAAAATGCAAATTTGATTGGCACTGAGTTTAAAATATTATTTACTTCTTGAGTGGAAATTTTCAATTCTTCACCTCTAAAGGTGACACTTTCGACATTATACCATGAAGCCAACCTAGCTATTCCATGAGAAGAAACTTCTTTTGTGACAAATGGATGGCAGTACAAGTAAAGATATCAATCACTCAAGCACAATTAGAAAAGCAAATTCCACACCACCACAGGGTTACTGAAGATCCATGTGGAGGTGAGAGCTTGTAGCTAAGAGGATAAGTAAATCTTGAAGTGTAGTTTGGTATTCTGACGAGGACTCGAGTTGGTTCTCCAGTGCTTCAGAGAATGGAGTTTGGGCATGCTAGGAATCCATGCTTACCTAACTTGTTTTGGATTCGAAAGCTAGAATCTTTTGCACTTACTGCAAGTGTGTCGTGTCGAATGGGGATACATAGTCAACGTCGAGCTAATGGAGAACAGTTCAGCCCTGCAGAGGTTGAGGTGCAGCTAATGGATCAGGTGGCTTCTCGGGTAAAATTTAGAGTGAAAGTGGAAATCTTAACTGGAAGATCACTTTTTTGCAGTGGTGCTGGTGCAGGTGGAAATCTTAACTGGAACTCCAGCTCCCCGTCTAGTTTTTGCTCTTTACTTGTAGGAAAGTCGCTTTGAGTTAGAAAAGTGTAGAGCACTCTACTGTCTAACAAATGTGCCATTCTGAAAGCTGAATCATAAGAGGCATTTAAAAGTCATTTCGATGTGATTTAGAGCAGGCAATGTTCCTTTGCGATGAGGAAAAAGACTTTGAGTTTTGTTTTTGTTGTTTTTGCATCAATGAGCAGCTAAAGTAAAGCATCTCTCAATATAGCATGAATTTTCAGGTTTAGTGGGAAAGCAAATAATGCCTCCCGGAGCTTCCTCCGGTTGGATTTAATCTCTTTAAGATGGACTTGATGTAATTTGTATATGCCAATACAAACTGAATCTGTTTAAATAATCTAACTTAATATTATTAGGTTTGGGTTATTGGGTGTGGATTGAATGTGAAAAACTCTTTAACTTGATCTGTTATCATTTATGGACTGATAATTGATTGAGTTCCAATATAAGGGAGAGATGCCTATTGATTTGGGTATCTTGAAAGAATCCTCGTTCTCCATTGTTGAGTGTTTTCAGCGTCGTTGCCCTAGATCCTTCAGAAGGTTTCTCTTCTCGTGCTTCTTCTTCTTCTTCTTCTTCTTTCTTCTTCTTCTTCTTCTTCTTCAGGGATTTCAAGATCAAGAAGACGACGCACTATAACAATGACACTTCCGCTGCAATCAAGTTATGTGTCATTAATTGTTCATGTTTTTACTATATTATGTCATGCTTTATGTTGAAACTAGATCATGCTTAGGTTAATTGTTTTCTCTATTAGAATTTTATTTCGGTTTCAAGAATTCATGCGGTATAGGGATTATGAGAACACATATTAATTGGTATCAGAGCCATAGATTT
This sequence comes from Kaempferia parviflora, assembly GCA_037177295.1. Classification (NCBI taxonomy): domain Eukaryota; kingdom Viridiplantae; phylum Streptophyta; class Magnoliopsida; order Zingiberales; family Zingiberaceae; genus Kaempferia; species Kaempferia parviflora. The sequence goes on from JBAMIE010196645.1 coordinate 7,314, forward strand.
TTTTTCATCATTTTTCATGGCAATAAAGCTAAGAATTTTCATCGTTTTCATTGTTTTATTCTATATTTAGTTTTTTGGTATAAACCAATGTTTGATTATCGAAGATTGAGCAAAGAAAACCTAGTAAAGGTTTAATCTTCTAGGGTTTTTTTTTTTTTTTTTTTCCATGAAACACAAAGAATAGTGATGAACCGCCGCCGTCTTTGAGAAGAACCATCGCATTTGATCTGTTTTTAGGTCAAATCGCGTGGTGTATTCGATTGCCTTGGTTGGGTAATCGATTACCAAGCCTAAATTTGTGGACATAATCATCTAGAATCGACTAGCCTGATTAGTGAGTTGCCATCGATAGATTGCTTGAATAAGGTAGTCGATTGACAATAAATTTTGGGTGTAAATCGATCAGAATCAATTAGTGGGAAACTACCAACTGATTGACACTCGATTGATGGTCTTGTCGCAAAATAAAGAATTGATCATAATCGATCAGGTCAATCAATTGAAGCTACCAATCGATTAACAATTTTTGCCAATCGATTAACAACCTTAAATTGCAACAGAATCGATTAAATTCAGTTGAATCAATTGTAGGCCTCAAATCACTTTTTCACCAATCGATTGATGGACATGAAATCGAGCACAGAAGACTCTGGGATCGATTGGTGAACACCAATCAATTGCCAAGGATCAACAACTCGAACTTGTGATGTCGAACATAGAAGGTTCTGTAATCGATTAGCGGGATCGATTGGTTATCACCAATTGATTGACACAGACCATCAATTGATTGATGTTCATGTAGTCAAATATAGACGACTTTTAGATCGATTGAGGCAATCAACTGATTCAAAACAATTGATTGTCATATACAATATCAATCGATTAAAAAGCTTAAACTTGAGATATTAAGGTTGATCAAGTGATTAACTATTCAATTAAGGTTCCTAGGGTTTTCTTAAATTTATCTACCCACATAGTACTAAATTGAACTATTGTGTGGACCCAACGGAAGGCACATTAGGTAGGTTGAGTATATGTTATGTCAAAAGACATATGTCTATGCTAAAAGTAATTGGTCCCAAAGAAAATTACTTTTATGCTAGATATATGTTCAAGGTAGCTTATAACTAAGAAATGAAATATTTTTATTCAGATTATGCACAAAATATGCTGACCCAAAAGAAGACATATTGCGTGGCAGATTAAGATTGTTATTAGCTATAAAACATTGTATAACTCATATAAAGTGTCATATTATACGTACAATGAGTCGGCTCAAAAGAAGGATCATTGTGTGATCGAGCAACTAAAGGTTGAGTTATATTAACTGCATTATTACAAACATCCCCATATTAACTAGTTTAAATTTTACTGAATGGAAAGAATATGTTATAATGTTGGTAAAAGGCGATTACGCTCGCCTCCAGCACCACTGTCAACCCATCATAGGGCCAACACGGAGGAGGTAAATCACGGGTGGCTACTAGCCCTTGGAATAGTGACTAACGCATGAGGAAGGCATTTACCTCGTCTATGCTGAGATTCGAACCCCAAACCTCAAGTTGGCAGCACCTCATGCACTAACCATTGAACCATCCTGAGGGGACCAAAAGAATATGTTATCATAGTCTTAGACTATATGGACTTAGACTATGCATTGAGACATGATCGCCTTACACCCCTAACTAGTGCTAGCACTATAGAGCAAATGGTTGAATTTGAAAAGTGGCAACAATCGAATCACATGAGTAAGTATCATAAGGCTTTCTATTATGGCAAGGAGTTGGTAACTATATGGTATAACAACAAAGGAAACATCAGAGAGTACATTACGGAGATATTCAATATCGCCACAAGATTGAAAGCACTAATATCTGAGTCTATGTTAGTGCATTTTATCTTGATGTCTCTACATGTATAATTCACTACTTTTAAGATTTCTTATAATACTCAAAAAGAAAAGTGGATATTAAATGAGCTTATAGCTCAATGTGTGCAAGAGAAGAAGAGACTGAGGCGTGAGATACCTGAAAGTGCTCACTTAGCATCTAGTTCCTAAGGTTCGAGCAATAAGAGGAAAAAGATCAACAATAAAAGAAAGGGAAAGCAAATTGCATATTCTGGAGATTTTGGCCAAAATTAGCACAAGAAATAGGATAAGGAATCCACTTGTTTCTTCTGCAAGAAGAAAGGTCATATGAAATAGACTACCCCAAATACACCAATTAGCATGTGAAGAAAGGTAAACTTCTTAACTTTATTAGTTCAGAAGTTGATTTGGTTATTATATCCACTAGCATTTAGTAGGTAGATATCGGTGCTACTACTGACATAAGTGTCTGTAATTGGGTTGTCTCAGGAGCTGTCTTCTGTTTGATGGTGAAAGATAAATCTATACGAAAAATAGAAAGAAGGCTAAAGTAGAGTCGATTGATATTTTTAGGTTTTGTTTAAAAACTAATGTCTATATGGATTTAGAAAATATATTTATTATACCATCTTTTCGACGAAATTTAATTTTAATTTCTTATTTGGACAAATTAGGTTATTCTTGTTCATTTGGAAATATAATTTTTAGTATTTTCTTTAATTCAGTGTTGGTTGACAATGGCTTCCTCGTTGATTAGCTTTATAAATTAAACATCATAACTTCTACGGTTGACAACGTGATTATGTATAGTATAGGTACTAAACGCAAATTGACTAACAAGAATTCATCCATGTTGTGACATAGGAGTTTAGGACATATATCCAGACAACGCCTAGGAATGTTAATGTCACATGAAATTCTCAAATCCCTTGACATGCCAGACTTTGATGTTTGCATTAAGTGTGTTAAGGGGAAGACAACTAACAAAAGAATTAAACGAGTAAGTCGATGTAGTGATGTCTTGAAGCTAATAAACACAAACATTTGTGACACATTCCCTTAAGTATCTTGGAATGAACACATATTTTATTAACTTCATATACGATTACTCTCGATTCGACTATCTGTACCTTATTTACGAGAAGTCACAATCTTTGAATATGTTCAAAATTTTCAAAGTCGAAGTTGAAAATCAACTAGGTAATTAAAATAGTTTAATCCAACTGTGAAAGTGAATATTGTTGGGATCTCTGACACCGGCTAAAGGGGGTGAATAGACGGTCACCCACGTCGCTCACTTTCCTACACTCGGTAGCACAACGGAATACAAAGCAAACATGAATACGAAAGCTAAACCCTAGAAACAAAAAGAAAAGATACACAAATCGCTAACACGTTTATGTAACGTGGTTCGGAGCTCCTACTCCACGGTTATCGGTAAGGTGGATAATCCCTAAATCCATCTGTGGATTAGTCCCCGAACCTTCAGCTAGCTTGATTCTCCTTGTCAATGGAGAAACCTCACCACAAACTCTTGATCACAACTCTTTGACTAGCTCAGAGTTTGGGAGACTCTATTAGGGGTTAACCATCTCTAATTTCGTCAACCTTCTCAAGCATCTCGAGCTCCATTAAATAGAGCTCTAGTGAAAATACCCAAGTAATGTTTTCACCACCAGTCGATTGATATACTTACCAGTCAACTGACATTCATGGATTTCGACTGTTACACCCCAATGGCTCTATACCAGTCGATTTCCCCCATGGGGCCAGTTCAGTGCTCCGCATACCAGTCAACTGATCAACCGACTGACCTTTATTGGCTGAGCAAACAAAGAGTTTCTGTTTATTCTCAGTCGACTGCCTAGTCTACTGAACCACCAGTCGACTAGTAAACCCTCACATGGTTTTACGCCGAGTACAATAACTCATTTCACTTGTCCTTGCCCGCACAACCTCGACCTTGCCTTCTAGCTTCCTCCACCAGCCTTGTGTCCCTCAGATACTTCCCCATCCTTCACGTCTTACCTTTAAAGCTTCCTTCGGTCTTGTCCTTGTTGTCGGGTCTTCCTTTTCCAAGAGGCTCCTTACCTATGGGACATCAACCTTACCAAGAGCCTATGGGACATCAACCTTACCAAGAGCAGTGCTCTGGGACTTTACTTACTAAGTCAGACTTAGACTTACGCTGCCAAGCCTACACACTTGGACTTACACCGCCAAGACTTTCCTCATTGCCAAGACCATGCTTGAACTTTCCTTTGCACCTGTCAC
>JBAMIE010196652.1:0-11457 GCA_037177295.1 Kaempferia parviflora
CCATAACCTTGGTTATGTGATTACCAAGTAATCACATAACCAAGGTTATATATGATAACTTGAACCAAACGCACCCTTAGTATTTTTTCCTTCACTATCAAATGTACGGGCATATACGGTCTCTCTCTCTCCATTTGCTTTTTTATGAATAGGCGCAGTTAAATTTATGTATTTATTAAAAGACACACATTACTTTTAAATTTATTAAAAGATATAGTAAAAATAATGAAATTTTCATTTTACCCCTCCCTCACAAAATGCCCACTGTTGGGCCTGATATGAAATAAAAATAGCAGGTTTATGTTGGGCTTAATATTTTCATATATCAGACCCAACAGTTAGCCTTTTATGAGGGAAGGGTAAAATGGAAATTTCATTGTTTTTGCTGTGTCTTTTGGTAAATTTAAAAGTGAAGTGTGTCTTTTGATAAATACACAAATTTGACTGTACCTTTTGATAAAAAGCTGTATTTTTTAAAATCAAACCCTAAACCCTATTACGAGCCGAGTTCGAGCCTAAGAACTAGAGTTCGAATTGAACTCGAGTCGAACTCAAGTTTAGGGATAACGAACCGAGCCCAAACTCAAATTTCTTATTATTTAGCTTCGCTCAGCTAGATTACACCTAAATTTTGAGATTTAGAGGTACCACCAAAGGAGCCCCTTTTCGTGTTGTGTTCGATCCATGGATTTGCTGTAGATGTTAGGGATTCCAAGTGTATTTTTTTGGAGGATTTAAGAGTCCTTGGGCAAAGTAAAGTAGAACACATTGACCATGCAATCGAATTCCTTTCATTTAGGACTAGAGCTATGCTAACATTCTCTTCTTGTTTATACCTTTTGCCCTTTCTTGAATCCTCTCGAGAAGAACGATGCCATCTGTCCATTTGTACCGTCTAATTAGGTGTTGTCAGTTGCTTCGCATATCGGCCTTTTTAAGTATTATTGTTGATTGCATGGGACTAGATTTTTGGAAATGGCAGGCATATGCTGAGTATTTCGAGTGATCCTTTTGAAGTTGACCTGTTCTTGATATGAAATTTGAGCTTATTGCAGATGGCATATACAAACTTTGAGTTATTCATGCAGTCAAAATCTAGGATACTGATTATGCTTGGGCAACTTGTGGCAGGAGAATAACTGCTGCTTCACCAAGGTTTTGGAGTTCCTTTGATGGGCTTATTCCGCAGAGCATATTGGAAACGATGCAGATATGAAGATGAACTCATCTAATTGTCATTTAGTGTCCCCAAGAGCAACAAGAGACCTGGATGCAGCAGCTGTTAAGCTGCAAAAGGTGTACAAGAGTTATCGAACTCGAAGAAATTTGGCAGATTGTGCAGTTGTTGCTGAGGAATTATGGTGGTTTGATTCTCTGTTCTACACTTCTGGAGTTGGTTTTGGTAACAGTTAATCAGACATTCTCTCACCATTCTTTTCTTACACTTATGTTGCAGGTGGAAGGCACTGGATTTTGCTTCTCTGAAACACAGGTCAATTACATTTTTCAATGGTGGAAAACCAGAGACAGCAGCTTCACGCTGGGCTAGGGCACTAACAAGAGCAGCCAAGGTATCACATATATTTTTTTATGCCTTCAAAAATTTAACTTTGTGTACTGATAGGTTCATCAAATTGTAACTCCTCTGTTGGAAGCTCAAATTTGTTATTGTTGCTAGGTCAAGTTGTGATTCTTTTTGGATTTTTTTTGCATAGGTTGGTATGGGTTTGTCGAAGAGTAAGAAGGCACATAAGCTTGCAATCCAACACTTGCTGGCATGAGCCTTCCTGCTCCCACAAGCCAGTGAGATGGGTCAAGCTAGTGACAAGCATAATCATATACGGTGGTGTCGCCATGAGGACTGGGGTTTAAAACTCAGTGAAGCCGAGTAAAAAATCTTCCACATGCACTGGTCTCTATTCTAAGAGCTATTAACCTCCCATAATTTACCTCCTCCATGTTAACCAACAATCAGATTGATGTAAGCACTACGAGTGAGCGCATCGCCTTATGCCACCGTTAGGTTGAGCTAAATAAAATTTTTAATAAAAATGAATTTGATAAAATAAATAAAATTAACTCGCCGTGGAAAACAAGCATTTGTTTGCTTTTAGAAATAAGGCCCTAGAAAAAAATACATTTATTAAACAATAATGAAACGACTCTCACAAAAGAAATAAGATAGAGGCCCTAGAAAACAAAAGCAATTGTTACTTGATAACAAAGTGAGTGGTGAGAGCATTCAGTGTTTTTTCAGCTCTGATAGCACAAGCAATAATTTTCATTAAAGCTATATCCAAAATGAGGCAGCATTAAAAGGTAACTTACCAGGAGTCTGATATCCTTAGATTACACAAATACATGTAAAACCTCGCCACACCACATTTAGAGAGGAAGAATTAGGAGAGCACCATGGATTTCATTCCTTAGGATGACTTACCGGGTGGGTTATCAGGTTCCAGATGTCTTAGTTGCAGTTTCACTTCCATTAGAGGGGACTGTCAGGGTCGTATCATAGTTCCCTCGAGCCACATTGTCACCAGAGTATGCAGGAGGCTGAGCGTTGTATGGCTGCGGCTGCTGCTGCTGCTGCTGCACATAACCTGGTTGATTATGCGGTGGCACACCATAGGGTTGTGGTTGACCATATCCAGGCTGGACAACAGCAGATTGCATATAGCTACTAGGAGGGGCTTGAGCTTGCTGACCTTGTCCATGAACTGACTGAGAAGCTGGTGGCTTCTGGACTTGAGGAGATTGTTCATAACTAGGTGGTGGCGCTTGACCATACCCAGTTGAGGCAGGGGGCTGGCTCCCATATCTTTGCAGTGATGTTGGAGGAATGCCATAACCAGATGCAAGAGTTCCTTGATACCCAGCAGTAGTATTATTTGGTGGTTGACTCAATGGAGGTTGTTGAACTGCAGGTGCTTGAGTTGACCCACCCTGAGCACCATAAGCAGAGGCAGATACATCTTGAGATTGAGTGCCCATTGTGCCATAGCTAAGAGTGGAAGCATAGGCCTGCTGATCATGCCCACTCTGTGGGTTGGGTGCTGCCTCGGAATAAGCAGGAGCGCTGTATCCACTAGAATATCCATCTTGCGCATAACCTTGTTGTCCAGCAGATGTCTGAGAGTAAGTGGCACTACCATAGGAAGCCTGATTATTGTAATTAGGAAGTGGCTGTCCGTAGTTGTAGCCTGCAGTACCATCAGTAGAGGATCCTCCAACAGTCTGTTGCTGCTGTTGGGATTGCTGATTGTAGTAATCATATCCAGAACCTGGTGCAGTTTGCTGAGTAGATTGATTGGATGTTTGATCCCATCCAGATGGAGGATAGCTTCCATAAGTTGATTGAGGCATATTATACTGAGGTGGTGGACCAGGATAAGCTCCAGGAGGCATGTATGCATAACCAGGTTGCTGCGGGGGTGGCGCACTAGGTAGACCCCAGCTTGTTGGAGGACGGGGTGCATGGTAACCTTGCTGATATCCTCCAGAGGTAGCTGGATTTCTACCACGAGCCTGCATATATAGATTTATTTCATTTAAACTTGTGCAGTAGTTTCAAGCGTACAACAGAAAAAACATTAGTTGTGACAAAGAAATAGCTATAGCATAATAAAAGGAGGCAAATGAAAAGGACCGGAGGAGCAATGCAAGCATTCATTGGATACTAAGAACACAACTTACCATGAGAAGAAATAAGTTCAAGGTACATTGAACGCCCACCTATCCACTCCTGATATGAGACCTAACAGACTACCAAAGAAATCCACAATCTAGACAAATAGTTTGAACACAGTAATTTATAATGCCAAACATAACAAAGGTTTAAGTCTAAGGTTACAAAATATCTCAGAAAGACAATGTCGCTGAGCAACTGGCTTTTTCAAAAATAGTTTAGTAGAAGCAAGACAAATTTTAAAAGATTTACCAGTGGATCTGTTTCCAACAACCATATAACTAGAGATTGTGGAATAGTTTGCAATTTTGAATTAGAAAAGAAAGATTGAGCAAACCACTTGCACTAAGAAGTTTTTGACATTGTCCCTTCCACATCAATAAGGCAATAACCCTCCGGATCATATGTAGGAAAAGCCCTTGATTGAGAAGAACCATTCTTATAAGGTTTAGAAGCACTAATTATTTTACGTTTATATATAATAACAAATGCCAGTATTTCATGCATGATAAATAAAAATGTCACAAGCCATCATCATAAATAGACAAGCTCACACCTGACAATTAAAAGGTTCCAAAGAAGTTGCCTGCAGCAAACAGATTGCAATATGAAGGATAAACAAAGATCATTTATAGTTCAAACAGCAACTCAACGATCTTATAAGATGAAATAAAAATAATCTCATAACCAGAAATATTGCAACCCAACTGCAGGACAACTACTGGAAAAAATTCTCAAATTTATTCCAATGTTGACTATCATCTATAACCAGCTTAAATGTACTAATCTATGGTGCTTCAAAATGTCCTATAAATTCTATGCCCACTCAAATTTTAACCTCCATTTTTCAGAAATCTCCATGAAAAGTTTGTATATTGACAATCAGATTTAAGAGAGAGGAATACACACGGAAATGATATCATGCCACATACAACAATGCCATGCAAATTACTCTCTTAAATATGATTAAATTTGTGGAACTCTTGGACTTGAGCGGTATTCTCTTAAAAGGGTACATAAAATACTAGTACAATAGAAAGGGTTAACATGAAATTCACCTCCAATATAAACTTTGGAGGAAACAATCAGATATCATCAATATAACGGGTTCAATAACAAAGCCTTGCAGGATTCACCTAAATGTCAATTAACAATCAAAGTGAGTTAAAGTTCAACACCATACCAGAGCCAAGCCAATTACATCCTCGCCCCACAAGTTATGCCTAACAATTAGAATAGTCCAATAACAAAGTTCAAATTAAGACACATAAGCATATACTTTTGTCCAATGACCCCTTGATCTCCATCTAAGGCCTTGGATATTTAACCTGGGTTGATCCAACTAATCATGATATTAATACAACCTAGAATATATCACAAAGAGAGGGAATATGACAACAATATGTATCAAATGAGTATAAAGGTTCAGCAACTAACAGATGAAATGGAGAAAGATTTGCCCTTTCAGTGCTCGAGCAGAACCAGAATCTCAGAAATATGTTCATTCTGATACTAATAAATCAATAGTATTGATAAACTCTATATCAAGAGAAATCATTTTAAAGAGAAGACAAAATCTCTTGTGAATAACTATAAATTATTAGTCATATAATGCAAAGCAAGAAAGAAAAAAAAATTATGTGAAAAAAATTATGAATATAAATATTTATTAGAAAGACTTTTCCTCATCTTTTTTCGTTTCACTGGGAGAGATTGAAAGAATGGCAAAGCAAATACAATTCGGAACCTAACAATATAGTTACTTTTCTTGTCATCTAAAAGGCCACTGAACAGAAGAACTGGACGTACGGAATCTAAATATGATTCAACAACCTCAAGCCACATTGTGCGGTGTCTAGGAACTGATAAATGATAGGCACACAAGTAATAGATTTTTTGCTATCTTCAAAGTTAAGTTACTTTCTAGTTTCTAGTCCTTCCATCCAACAAGAAGTTGTGCCTGGCCTTCCAGACAAAAAGACAAAATATAAAACTCTAATAATATCCAGACACGAGAGGCATCATCAATTGAGATAGAATTTAGGACCAAGAAGTCTGAATGCATGGCTAATTTCATTCTATCCATATGACAAGCTGTCTCTAGCCTTCCATTCATGACAAGATAAAATAAAATTCAACTGTTATCCAGTCATGAGAAACACCATCATTTGACATAGAATTTAGTAACAAAAACCCAGAATGTGCCGTCATTATTTCATTCATAAGAAGTATTATCTGGTCATTGCTATTAAGATTTATAATCTCCTCATGATGCTCTATAAAATCAGGATCTTCAACAATAAAAATGAACTGAAAATTTTTATGCATTAACCAATGACACTTGTTCAGGAAAATTAACAAAACTGAAATAAGTAACTATTCTCAGCATTGTTGCAATCCACAATTGAGGAAAATATCTATCCAGTACATTATTTTGACTACTTATAAAGAGGAAGGCTTGAAGAGAGACCAGCTTGGCACACACATCTGTTGGACAAACTAACAAGCTAACAAACTGAAAGACTCCAGGAAAATAGTACAAATCACATATTAAATCAAACTGGAGAATGGCCAGGTAAGTCTCAATAACAATATACCAGATATCACCACTTCAAGAAGAGAACAACTATGCATGTTGCAACAAAAATACAGACGATGCAAAAAACAATAGATCATATAATAAAAGTACATAAATCAAATGCAACGACTCCAATTGAAGTTACAAACACTATATGACAACCTGGTTATACAAAATAACTGATACAGAAATAAGATATGTACAGCGATTGGCCAAAGCTTCATAAGCCCAATGTGATGATAATACCCATGTCTAAATCTTAGCAACCTCCCTTATCCTTAGCTTCCCAAATGGGACTAAATTGAGATTTGACCAACTCTCCCACTACATGATGTCCTGCATGATTACCCAGCCACATATATTATTCAAAAGTATCCCTAACTTGTTAACCAGTGACATATGAAGTTTAATCCAATGGAAGGTCCACTACAATAGGCATCCTGGAACTAGGTTGAACTGATTCTAACTATGTAAATGCATGCAAATGTGAAAATATTTATTGACCTGACAAGACAAACCCCAATATGAAATACTTCAACAAAAAGTCGGTGATAGTACCCTTTTTTATCTAAGACTTATGAACCATCTTTTTCCTCTTCCATGTGGGACTAATCTGAGATGTCACCCCACATTTTCTACTAACAAAATGACAAATTCCATGTGTCTTAAACAAACATTTTCGAAATTAAGACTAATACGGATGACTGTAAAATCAAAGGAGAAAAGCACAAACTAGAAGTTTACGGGATACATGGAATAAATATCGTGAAATGGCTTCATCAATTCAAAATTAGTAAAGAAGTAAATAAATAGCATTACATAAAGCCAAAAATTGAGTTAGTTAGTGCAAATACATTTGAAGAACTAAACATGGAAGTCATAAAACAAGTGCAAAGTGGTTAAAAAGCCAACTGCACAACAATATCTGAAAAGTCATATCAAACTACCATAGTTCTTTTATCATAAAATTTAGGAATAATTCATACCTCACTAATAATAATTTCATTGACCAACTGTTTTGCAACTTCAATCTGCTCCTGCGTTCCATCTATATATACTGTTCTTTCAGTTGATGTATCACCAGGAGGCGGATGGAGAGGTATCACCTACAACCAAATGCTCCAGATTATCATAGATACAAAAGTATCATGACAACATAATATTTTCCAAAACACTTATCAAGTAGCAGGGAGCAACAGAATAATGACTTGCTAAAGTTCATTCCATATACCAGAAAAATAGAAAGAACACAAAGTGACTTGCTAAAGACAATGTAAGAAAATTACCAAAATCATCACAAACTGAGAGTGGTTAAACAGAAAGATCACAAAGAGGTGTATCAGAGCATGCATTTATACATAAGCAGTGCTGATATCAAGTGTATTTAACAAATAGATTTGACATGTTTACAGAAATTCAAAAAAAAATTAAAGCCACAACAAACTCAGGAGAGAAGAGGAAGGTAATACTGAGCAAAGAAAATGGCAGCTTATTCTCTTTCTCACCACTGCACTATCTAATCACAATACCATTTAATTAGTAAGAATATAGGAGAACAAGATTCCAGGATCACTGCATCAAAAAGTATAAAGAATTAAACAAGTCAAAAGCAAGATTGGAGCCAATAGCAATGATCCTGTGAGAACAGAAATATGTCCTCATGAAAGAAGAGGTGGAACTAAGACAACAGGGAGGGGTGGGAGCTGGGTAAATATAAGAGATTGGTGTTGGCGGAAGAGAGATGGTATTATTATACATATAGAGAGAGAAGTTGATAGGATTTAAACATGTTACTGAATAATTAAAAGGCGCTTACACCACCATATACTGTGAGTGAGGCAGTAATATTTACTAAAACCCCAGCACTACCTAACAAGATTTCGACACACAATGATTGAAGATGAAACAAGTCCTAAGAAGACATTAAAGCAACCAATTAGGATTTGGAAAGAGTTGAAAATTTAATCAACTATATGAACAAGTCCCTCATCAAAAGGCCAAAAACTAATTTACAATCAATTTTGGATTTAAAAGTCGGATCCTCCTTGTCATGTACTTTTCACAAATAAAATAGGAAATTTTGCAAGAAATCAATTATAATTGAAATCTGTTAAGGGGGAAGTGCTAAAAAACATTAATTGGCAAAAGATGCAAACCTGGATACGTGCACCAGATTTAGCTTGCATACTTTTTATAGTTTCACCACCTTTACCAATAACAAGACCAACCTGAAAGAATGATCAAACTAAAAGGTTCACAAACTGGATAACCAGTTTATATAACTGCATCTCGACAAAATACCTTGTTGTTTGGAACCTTCATCTGAAATTGTTGTGCACCAGGTTGGACACTACCAAATTTCTGAGATGCAATGGTGGAAGAAGCCCCAGCATCAGCCTAGAAAAGTAATTTTGTCATAAAAAATTGTGGTTAACACAAAATATCCTCAATTGACCATAGCAATCAATTTATAGATACCAGAATAAACAAATACCTCAGCAAGGACATCATTAATTAACTGTTCAGCTTTGCTAATCTGTTCAGACGTACCCACAATTTCCACTGACCTAGTCAGTGAATTAGGATCGGCATCCATATCTCTAGTTACTTGAATTTTTGCCCCTGATTGAAGTTGAAGATATTTGATAGTTTCTCCACCCTTTCCAATAATTACACCAACCTGAGATGAAATATTATACAATAAATGTCAGTAACCTGTATATATGATAGCTAAACAAATTAACTACATGGCAAGACAAGATGACAAAAAAAAAAGCAACAGATATCATACCCTTCCATTTGGAATTTCGATCTTTTTGTTTGAATTTTGAAAACCATAAGTTGGTATTGGATGAGAAGTCATGCCAATTTGAGAACTTACTGTTTGGCTCAAATGCTTTAGTGCAAAGTCTGTCAATTGTGGAAACATCAATCATTAAACTTATTATTGAAAAGACCTAAAAGGCTCATATATACTGCAAGACAATTGTGAAGCCTCATCACAAAAGTTACATAAAAAATTATTAAACCACTATCAAAAGATATTTTATATATATAAGAAATGTTTATGAATTGTACAAATTATTTTGTAAATTGCATATGAACAATGGCAACATGGCGACAATTGAGCACATAGTCAAATGATTGATGTTCAAATGTATTTGTTAAACTTTATCAAGGGTTCAAGGTATGATAGCAAAGATCTCTTTTGTGGCTCCTAAATCACACTTGCATGTTCAAGCACCATGCTAAAGGACACTTTAGATCCGACTGACTTGACAGTTAATGCTATGCAACCTAGCAAAAAAAACAGTATAACTACTTTAAATGCTTGGTAGTTTGATGGTAAAATTGAAATTTTTAACTAGACATAAATGAGCCTTCAAAGCCAGCCAACATATGGATAGCACCAGTGAAGCAGAACAATTTGTTAGACTGATCCATAATCCTATGCATCTCTGCTTAAGAACACATGAAAATAGAGATATGGTAGGCAGTCTAGTAGCTGAAGGAAAGCACCCTAGGCAGATATGGAGAAATCATGTTTTGTCATTGAGACTTGAGGGTTCTACTTTAAGTATAAACTAGCAAAGCAGACAACATATTTTTTGTATTTCCAAAAAAGCACCAATTGGCACCTCTGAAGTTGAGTTCAGATGGGTAATGGGGGAAAAATACCACACGCAATAATTCCTAATTTTTCTCCCATACGCATATGTGCAGATGAATTTCTAGATAAGGTTGACACTACTTAATGATAAACTGTTATTTTATTCTCTCCAGCTAAGCCAGCTTATCCAATGCTCTTGAATCGCATGTGCCTGAAATTAAAATGAATTGACTGAGTTCTTTGTGTATAGCAAGCCTATGTATCACGGATTTTTCCTTCCGAGTTTCATGATGGATCTGATGCGTGTCCTTATCTTAAAATTAGAATGAATGTCCTGGAAAACTCAGATGAATGAAAAGATACCAAATAGCAAGGCGAGTGCTTTCTGTCCTAAAAAAAAAGTCTATTATTTCTGTGTGACTGACTGAACACCAAGACACCAAAAAAAAGCTCCAATCAAACATACGGTTATATATCAGGGGGAAAACTTAGCAGATTCATCATGTACAAAAATACAAAAAAAAAAGTCAAAAACACACGGTTATATATCAGAATCGAATAAGGATCAGTAGAGACAACAGCCAGCGCACAGTCGTAAAGAGAAGAAACAGAAAGAACCTAAGAATCCAATCAAACCCACGACAACACTTACCACTCGGAGCAGAGCCAAAGCCTCGGTCCCTCAAATCGTCTGTGCCTCCGGCTGTCTCAACCCTCGGGCGCTTGGCCTCGGCGTCACTGAACAGCCTCGCTGCGATCTCCTGGGCCCGCTGCTTGGCGAGCTCGATTCCATCAAGGGGCGGAGGAACGCTATTGTAAGTTAGTTGGGCCGGGGAAGCACCGCCCGAACCGCCGTCAGGAGACGAGGAGGCGATCGGCGCCGAGAAGCCTGACATCCTCCTCGTGGGCAGCGAAGGGGCGACTCCATCCGCCGGATTACCGAACTTTCGCTTGTTATCGGGTCGAGAAGAATAGTGAAGGTCGTCCGCCATGAGAGCGATGTCGGCTTAGCTATCGCAAAAATTGGGAAGCAGTGGCAGCCATGAACGTGAATCGCAAACCCTAAACCGTGGGCTGCAAGGGGCGGCGCATTTATACCGGGGCGAAATCGAGCAGCTTTGGACGATTGTCTATGTGCTTCCGAGCCAATGAGTGAACCGGGCGGGCACGGTTCGCGGGTGGGAGACGAGCCGCCCGCCCGAAGTCAATGTTTGGAAAAAATAGAATGACTGAATCATTCAATTAGTTATTAATTTGACGGGTTAAAAAATTAAAAAATAAAAAATAAAAGGACGTCATTATTAAGTAAAAACGGACGTTTCGTTACCGAGCGCAGATTCTCAGTGAGTTGAGAATTGAATATCAAGTGACAAAAGGTGGATCGTTCGTCCCTAGTGTCTCTGTCGATCCATCCCAGAGCCAACACGGCTCGGGCGTGCCGAGATTCGACCTCTAAACCTCATGTGACAAACTCTCATGTCTTAACCATCGCACCGCCCCGAGGGGACAGAATTGAATATCAAGTGGATTGATTTGAGGAGGATGATCCTTAATTTGAGGGGAGATTATTGGGTTATAAGG
>JBAMIE010196662.1:0-11457 GCA_037177295.1 Kaempferia parviflora
CATGTCAAACTTCTATACAAGCTTCAACGATCCTTTTGTTGCTCCGACTATGTACAAACTGTTGTGCTGCTACTGCGCTGCTTCTTTGCTACATCCGACGGCTGCCGATAGTTTGACACCAAAACACAAGCTACTCGACTTCGACATCTCCGTATTGGTAACCAATTTTATTAAAGTCATTTATTTTATTGCAAGAGCAGTGTAGGTTTGTTACATTGTCCTACTTCTTATTCTTGTACTCGATTACTCTACGAGAATTTACTTGTAGATAATTTAGTAGATTGCCCATCAATAGGTCTAAGAGACCTGAGTCTTGGAGTATGAGTCGTCGAAGGCTCAGAACTAAGTAAATTGTGGTGTTTGTCTTTTTTTGTTTCTATTTTTTCGCTGCGTACTTTGCACTCATTTCTTTTTAGATTTTCAAAACGACTCAATGTTTTTAAAAAACACGTGATTCATCCACCTCCCTCTCACGTGCCATTGATCTTACAAGTGGTATCAGAGCCAGACTACTCTGAATTAGTGCAACTGCTAATCGAGTAGGGGGATTATTTTTATTGTTTTCTTTCGCATTGCTCTTTGTTTTGATTTTAAGTTTTTTTGAATCTATCTGAATTGGTATAATTATCTCTTCAAAAAAGTTTTTCACTATTGTTTCTTCAGATTTTTCAAAATTAGTGTAACACCACTCAAGCTTTATTTTTCTTTTACCTCTCACACTACTTACCCCGCGACAAAGTCTTAGTATCTTCGTGAGATTTTTCTATTTTAGAATCCAATGACCCAAAGCAAAGGATACATCACTGCTCGCCCCTCCATTCTTTAGCAAGAACGACTTCCCATACTGGAAGAAACGAATGGAGGTGTCTCTCAAGATCGACATCGGCCAATGGTTTATAGTTCGACAAGGATACACAACTCTAATCAATGATATAACAAAAGAACTACTTGACCTGGAAAAGTGAAATCCAGAAATGATGAAGAAGGCATAAGTTGACTCAAAGGCGCTAAACACCCTTCAATGTGGACTGACCAAGGAGGAACTCAATCGGGTTGACCCATTCAATACCGCAAAAGAACTCTAGGACAAATTGATCGAGTTGCACTAGGGCACCAATGACACAAAGGTAATAAAATGTGATCTTTTGTTAAATTCTTTATTTAAAATAAAAATATAAGATGGAGAAACCGCCATTTAGTTACATGCAATGATCAAGGATATCCTGAATGGACTCCACCTGATCGACCACCAACTGGAGAACCGGGATATCATAAGGTACGCTCTAAATTCATTTCCTCGAAATGCATTATAGGCATCTATTATAGATGCTTATAAAGTTTCATGAAATCTTTCAAAGTTAAAATTAGATGAATTGTTTTGTGAACTAGAGTTATACAAACAGACTAACGTCAAGCAGGTTAAGAAAGGTATAGCCTTTTTTTGCAGGTTCTACAAAAGAGGCAAAGACCAAGACTAAACCTGAGCCAAAATCTGAGTCTGACTTAGACTTAGATGAAGAAGAACAACTTGTCAACATGGTGAGTAAGATGTTCACTAAGAAGAAACACTTCAGCACGAAGGACATTCAGAAGATGTTCAAGCCCAACTCCAACAAATCAAGTATCACCTACTTCGGGTGCAACAAAAAGGGGCACTATAAGAACAAGTATCCAAATCTCAAGGAAGACAAGCAGAAGAAGTTCAAGAAGAAGAAGACCCTTAAAGTGACTTTGGATGAGTCATTTTCAGAAGAATCAGACAGCAATGAACCTAAGCAGAACAACTACCTCGCTCTGATGGCAATAGGACTGGAATAAGAAAGTGTGGAACAAGGAAACAAGTCCGAGTACGAGTCAAGCCACGGATCTGTATCTGTTTCTGAAGGTTCCAACGAGGTAATGATGTGCGTATATTATGTATATTTTTATGCATGTTTGACGCACATCTATTTGTATTTCATAAGTATATTTTATGTTTATTTCACCCTAGTTCATTATTATGACATACTTCCATTTATTTTGTGTGAAGATCTAATCTTTGCATGTTTTCAAGATATGACACATTTTGGAGAGAAAATGGAGCAAAATGAAGGAATTTCCAGCACACATGGCTGCATACAGGGACACACCGCCGTGTGCCTATGCCACACAACCGGGTGGTCAGATAGTAGAAGAAGCCACAGCCGTGCCCATGGCCATGTGAAAACACATGACCGTGCAAGCTCCAGGAGAAGAATTCCAGAAGCAAGCCCTACACGGCTGATGAGCGAAGATTATACCTATTATTTTGCATCATATTGCTCATCACTTTGAGTTTATTGCTTATGATATGCGCTATTTCATTCCCGTTTTTATCATTTTCTGCATAATTACATTGTTTTGTTCGGAGATTTGCTCTTTGGTTGTTTTCATGTGCAGGTACACATTTTGGAGCATTTTCGATCATTTTGGAACAAAACCGAGAGAATTGGAAGCCGTGATAAAGTTCTGAAATCATCACCATGCAAGCAGTCACTATGCACTGTCGTTTTGTTTAGAGATTTGCTCTTTGGTTGTTTTCATGTGCAGGTACACATTTTGGAGCATTTTCGATCATTTTGGAACAAAACCGGGAGAATTGGAAGCCGTGATCAAGTTCTGGAATCATCACCGTGCAAGCAGTCACTATGCACGACCGTGTGAGATGGATCAGAGAGTTACATGACACGACCGTATGACCTTCACACGGCCGTGTGCCATTTTCTAGAGACTGACATGACACGACCGTGTGTCCCTCACACGGCCATGTGACATTATCCAGAAGGTGACATGACATGACCGTGTGACCCTCATATAATTGTAGAGGATGATTTGATTGTAATCTTTAGATCTTGGTTGTAATCCCTCCTTAGTGAAGACTTCTATATTTGGTTATGTTTGGATCTTGTAATCTTTGGATTTGACATGTTAAGTGTTCGTTCTTATGTGTTCTTTATGGAAATTATGGAATTGACATGTATATCTTTGTGGATGATTATTCTGGATCCAGATCAATTGTACAAACCTCTTTAATATGTCATGATTGCAATTGTACAATAGAAATACTAGTGAAATTAATCTAATCTACATGATCTATGCATAATATATGATTTATCTTTGAATTGGTTTAGTATCCCGTGGACACGCGATTGGAAGGGGCTTTGTGACAGAAGGTATCCCTTCTCACAGTTGGCCATGGAGGAAACCACAATGAGAAGATCGATCATGCAAGGTTTCCTTTATGCTTAACATTCTATCTTAACCAATGTTAGGAAGAGCTTGCGTTAATTTAGAGACTGTATGATCGGGGAGCCCTAGTGAGAGGGGTAATCCTTTAATCGGACTTTTTAATTTAGCCTCCCTTCTTGCTACCATTAGGATCTAAGGTATAACATCTAATACTCCTTTAAGGGTGTTAGAATACATGTAGGATACCTACAAATCTAAGGTTGAAAAGTTGAGATTTGACCATAAATCTTGTATATCAATCATCCGAAGCAATGAAACCCGCACACAAGATACATCTCTTACCTTGAATCACTTCTGTTGCTATCTTATCTACTTGTAATAAATTGAAGACCAGCAACCCAAAAACTCACTTCAATGATCAATCTAAATATTCCAAATGAGTAGACTGTCTAGTGCTTGAAATCGTACTTTCCTGTGGATACGATAATCTTATATATTACTTCGATATTCCCATACACTTGTGGGTGTATCACGTATGTACACATATTGATTGGGTGTTGTATTGATCTTGTACCGTATGTACATATTAATTGGGTTGTCGTGTTGACCTTACACCGTAGGTACATATTGATTGGGCTGTCATGTTGACCTTATACTATATATACATATTGATTGGGTTATCGTGTTGATCTTGTATCGTATGTACATATCGATTGGGATGGTTGTGTTAACCTTGTACCGGTTGTACTGGTGTTGGTTGGATTATTGTATAGATGATGACTGTGTTTGTTTTATGATTATTCATATAATGTTCATCATCTCATGACATATGTTGACGTATATTGCTCCGCTATACATGAGCTAGTTGTCAGACATTTCTGGCTAACTATTCAACCACTTCGATGGAGGGAGTATATGTGATGGAGTGGAGCATGTCCTGTCATTCCACCCGGTCACTCCGGAGCAGTGATATCCGGCGTTATGAGCAGTCAAGGACCCTGACGTATTGTAGCTAGATAGCTACCTGTATACTGTCTGCCTCGGCCACGCTTATACGGTGGTATCTGGAGGGTAGCACAGTGTCATTATCCAGTCTCTCGGCCATACGGGGGTCATGGTCTTTTGGTTGTAGGTTTGTAGGAGGCTTACACATGAAGACAGAGGTCGAATAAATCAAGTGCAGGGAAAAACAGGCCCTGCACGGCCGTGTGAACCCTCACATGACCATGTGAGCATAGTGCAGGGGAGCTATGGCCAATGGGCACGATCATGCAAAACTCTGAAGTAAACCCTGCACAACCATACAATTTAACATGGCCATGCAAAGTGGTCCTGAGCACTCCCCTGCATGGTCATGTGAAATCACACAGCCCGTGCAAGCCTCACCCCCTCTCTCCCAAATAAAGCCTCACACTGTTGTGCAATTTTGCACGGTTGTGCATGAACAGTGATTTCACGGGTCTATAACCCATGGACATGATCATGTAAACCATACATGACCGTACAACCCTAGCCGACCATCCCTCTTCTCCTCTCTCAACCCATTTTCAATTCCTCTCTTCTCCTTTCTTCCTCTAACTTTTTCCCCTCACCCAAGAGTCCCTCTTTCTTACATCTAGCCTCAAGAAATCAAAAGAAACCTCTCTCTTTCTTAAATCTAACCTTCTCTAGATCTAGAACTAGGTTTCAAAGAGAGATCTTTTCTTCTTCTTGAATAAAACCCTTCTCAATTCAACTTTCACAATGTCTAATATCATGAAAAGGCTTAGGAGGAGTGGCAAATAAAGTGGTGGATCTGATGGAGGAAAAGAACCGAGCAAGGACAAGGGCAAAGGAATCACTATGAGCGCAAGAAAAGGAAAAGAAAAGAGCGTGATATGCGATGAAGGTATAGAAAATGAATTTGGTATTATCCTTCGCAATGAACATCAAAATGCCAGATTTTATATGCTTGTTTCTCGTAAAATTATATGCACTAGATATCTTGATGGTCTTACCATAGAAATGTTGGGTATCAAGGATGATATTGAATGGCTTATTAGTAACCTTGATATGAATGATTTAATGTATAGCAATTACCCAACCTACCCTCGCCTAGTACTTAAATTTTTAATCTCTTTAGAGTCCTATTTTACATTAAAAGATGATCATGATGGTAACATCAATTTGAGAGAACCATGATTACCAATGGACTATTTATGATTTTAACAATTAATTTGGCTTACAAACTAGGGTGACTCGAGAGTATGATCATAGATTTAATAGCAAATAAATTTTAGAAAGACATAGCAGGATTGACTGAAGGATATGAAACATCTAGGTTTAAGGCCTCAAATATACAAAACCTTGTCTTTCATTACCTTCACCATGCCATGAGTAAAACCAATTTTGGTAGAGCTGAGAGTGACCGGGTGGTGAAAAAAGTAGAACGCTATTCTCTTTGGGCTATGGTTAATGATGTTGAATTTGATATTAGATTTCATTTCCTTTAAACTTTTGTTAGAGCAAGCAAAGCTAGCTTGGATACTATTGTATTTGGTGGGTTGATAACCTACATTACTTACCATTTAGAGTGTGACCTTTTTGGATTTGATTTGTTGCAGAAAACACTAAAATTGACATTGACGTGTTTAGCAATGAAAATGATTCAGTGGGAAAATAATGGGTATGCCTTCATAAGGAGAGAGGGATTCTCTCTTCCTTTACCTAACCCCGACCGAACTTCTATTCACAACTGAGCCAACTGGATCATTCAGGATCCTATACCAAGCACTGCTTCTACACCTAGAGAATCCCATGAAGATCCCTTACCTAGAACCCCGTAGTCGGCCAGATTTCCTGAGACGGTAAGACATTCTTTTGTGTTTGGTGGTGCAAAGTCTTCTAGTTTAGATTTCTTTGATTTATGTACTTCTTTGGATTCTCTGTACACTTTATAGAATACTTCCCATCAATTGCTTCAGGACCATTGTACCTTGAGTAGAGAGAAATTCAATGAAGTACAAAATTATTTTTCTCATACAAGGGAATTCATAGATCAATTTGCCAACTCTGACCCATCCTATTATACTAACAGAGAGAGAATGGAGAATTTCATGAGCTCCATTAATACCACTAGGAATGAGGTAGCTGCACTTTATCAGTATCAAGCAAACTACGATAATATCCTCGATTTTCTCGTGAGTCTCATACCCAACATATAGGTCAGTCTCCTCCTTCTTAGTGCCCTACACCAGGATATCATTATCCACCATATTATCACTCTCCTCTACTTCATTGATTTTATCACACCCTTATTCATTCGTATTTCAGCAAAATTACTCTCTTTGTTTGGAGATATACTCTTTTTTGGTTTTTCATGTCAGGATGCACTTTTGGAGCGAAAAGGAAGCAAAAGAAAATTTTGGAGAATCAACCGGAAGAGAGAGCGGATATGAATGTGTTCCCCAGCGAAGAAGAGAAGTATCCAATACACATGACAAGATCCAGGGGACACACGGTCGTGTGACTGCCAAATCACACGACCGTGTGCCAACATTACTTGGTCGTGCAGCAAGGAGCAGTTTGCCAGCAGCAACCCTCGCATGGTCATGTAAATTTACACGACCGTATGACCATTCCATTGCAAAGCCTAGCATGGCCATGTGAATCACACGATCGTGCGCCACTTCCAGCGTAGAACCCTAAGCGGCCGTGCAGAAACACACAGCCGTGCACTAATTCCAGTGCAGAACCTTGCACAGCCGTGTAGAAATGCATGGTCGTGTGCCCTATTCTAGCACAAAGCCACACATGGATGTGTAGATCTACACGGCTGTGTGATGGCCCATGCAAGGGTAGTTTTGCCCTTGCCTATAAAAGGGGAACTTCTCCCCTTCGCTAGAGGAGGAGGTCTACCCTTGGGGAAGACCGCCAAGGTCTCCGAATCTTCCGAGCACATTTCCGATGATCCAAGCAGTATTTGCCCTCACATCTATCTCTCGAAGCTAAGGATTAGATCCGAAGACCCGCGCTCATCATAGATAAGCTTTCCTCTCCTTCTCTTTAGATTGATTGGAAAAGCTTGTATTTAATTGTCTTTGAATTCTTTTCTTCATACTTTGTGAATAGATCTCTTGTTCTAGGTGTTGATAGAGTAATTGTAATGTGTGATTGATGTAAACTCTATGGATTGACTAATTTTCTATGTTAATGATGTACTTTGCCTTGTTTCTATTCGATGAAGTGCCTAAATGAATTGCTTGTGCTTAGATTAAGTTGTTTCATTGTTTAAATGCATAATTTAGTATTCTGGGTGGATTAGGCTCTCTAGATCGAGAAACTGGAGCCTTGGTGACAAAGGGTATCCCTTCTCTCGAACATCTAGAGAGCTTACTCTACTTAGAATACATGATAATACATGGTTGATCTATGAACCTAATGAATTCTCCTTAATTTAATGTTAGAAAGTATTTAGTTAATCTAGAGACATATGACCGGAGAACCTAATGACAGGGTGATCCATTAACTATACTCTATAGGTTACCTACCCTACTTAATAATATAGGATACACATAAGGGGATATTCCTATACACCGTCACGGGATAGTGTTGGATACATATTTAGATCACCTATAGGGATTATGTATTGAGACTAGGAGATTAGGTAGCCATTGTATGTCAATTATCATTACAATGAACTTGAAACCCTAGAACATCCACTAGACCTTAGACCTCTAAACTCTCTCTCTCTCTCTCTAAACTCTTCTCTCTCATTCTCTTGTTTACTTAATTTCTGTCACAAACCCTTCAAATTGTATAGCTAGTTTGCTTGAATTTTCTTTACTAGTACTTAATATCCAGCTTCTTGTGGGCACAATAATCTTTTATATTCTGAAGACGTTTCCATACACTTGCAAAGCATAACAAGGTTTTTGGCTCACCAATCAAATATAGAGATTTTTATTCCTAGACCCTCAAACATATAACTCCCTTCAAGTTTTTGATGTACCAATCGATTGCTAAATGCTGTCAATTGATTGACATACATATTTTAGCCATTTTAATGGTCAAAGTTCACTTAAACTTCTTTACCCTCGTTTCTCAATTACCTCATACAAGATGAACCTCCTATTCCTAAACTTTTGTGTCTAAAGCTTCCTCGTCTCCAGGTCTTCATCTACCCTTGCATCTAATTTTTGTTATCTGCTCGGGTTTCAATCTTTTGCCAAGAATTTGATCATCGACCTTCTTGGTCTTTCCTTGTCTTGCATCCGGTCGTTTTCTGACATCCACAAATTTCTTCTGGCTAAGAATTCGGTCCTCGACCTTCTTGGACTTATCTTATCCTACATACTCACAACTTAAGTGAAATCTAACTTATTAACCTAAAGTTAAATAATTATCAATTGAATCTTCTCATCCCGAGCCCGATTGCACCCATAAATTCAAGTATTAAAAATAGTATTATTGATTAATAGAAAAAACACTCTTGGTGTACCTTTTTTGCCCTAAAATAATAAGCAAAAAGAATGAACGCCCTATAAGCTTATGGTGGGTCTTTTGAGATAATTTGAATATGGTGTGCCCTAATTATATTTGCAAGATCTAAATCTAGATTTGATGGTGGGTCATGATATTGCTTCTAAGCAACAAATAATACAACTCTTCCATTGGAGCCAACAAAAAGAGACAACTACTTATTTTTTTTTTTTATCATCATTTTTTATTCTAAATGCTTTGCAATTTTTATTTTTTAAACATAGAAAGCTAGAAAGATAATCTCTACTATATTTGTTTGTAATTTGATTTAATTACGGGATTAATTGGGGCGAAAAATTTCATTTGTTTTTTCTAAAAATTAAGAAAAAGTTATAGAGATAAGAACAAATGACTTGTGATGGGGTTGATGCTGACGTGTTCCATTTCATTGTTGAAACCAACATGTCATCTGATGCATGCAAACCATCCTTGTCACCCCCTCTATCCGTTCCATCATTCGGATGAAGGGACCCACCGATGGCGTCCATTAGGAGGACAAGTGTACACTGGTCATGTGAGCGAACTTAACGAACGAAAACGATCTTTTATTTTATTTATTTTGGTAGATTTTTTTTAAGTTTTAATTATCTCTCTTCTAAAATACTATATAATTCATTTAATAATAATTAATATGCTACAAGATTTTGATATAAAAAATTATATTTTTAGGTGTGTAGTACAAATTGATAAGTCATAAAAAAAATTATATAAAAAGTCATATAAATATCAAATATAAAATATACTTTTTTGTTAAAATGATAGTGGCGCATGGATAAATAATGTCCATGCTAAAATGATCGTGATAATTTATTAGAACTAAAATTTTATGCTCTATTTAATAATTAAAAATATAATTTTTAATATACGTATTGTTCAAATATCATGAGAGATTTTTAAATTGTAAATTGTATATATATTTTTTTAGTTTCTTTTATGTTTTAGTGTATCAATAAAAATTTAAAATGATTCTCATATATATGGCAAAAGGCAATTCGCTCATCTTCAGTGTCCCAATCAATCCGTCCCCTAGGCCAATGTTGAAAAGGTAAATCATAGGTGACAAATAACCATTAATGCAAACGATTAAAATATGGAGGAAGTATATGCTTGGACGTGTCGAGTTTCGACCTTAAGACCTAATGTGATAACCTCACGTGCCTTAACTATCGCACCGTCCCGAGAGGACTAAAATGATTCTCATATAGAACATACAGGGCACGGTGTGCCCCCACGAGCATAGTCGAATTGATAGTCAAATGATAAATTTATATCATTGGAGGTTCAAATCTTTTAGAGTTCATTAGGAGGTTATTCAGTATCTTGATTTACCTCTCTTCCATATTTTTTATAGCGGCATGATATGATGGTAAGAAGTAAGATAAACTCTCTTGTAATAAGAGTTTGAAACTCATGCAAGATACCTCATATGCCCATGGTGTTTGGTATTGGACTGTCCAGTTAGGACTCAACTATGCTTTCCGGATTTATTCTGGTGATCGATGAAAAATTTTTATAAGTAGAACCAATCATCTTCAGAATTAGTAGATTCGAAAAATGAATATTTAGATTATAAAAAGATATCAAATTAATAGGTGAATTAAATGGTTTCTGTTTTTCAAATTGTAAAATTTTCTTTCATGATAGTTTTTCTTCAATGCATATGATTTAACATAATAACGACAAAATCTGGCTATTTTGTGAATTCTTTTAATGGTTTTTTAAAGCTTAGATTACAAAAAACAAAAAAGAAGAGTATTTGAGATTGAAGCAAGTAAGCATGGTGCAATCCTGGTTGTCCCTTTCATGGTCTCAAAATAGAGACCGCTCAATACCTTCATGAACATCTGTCTTATCTTTTTGTTTCCATAACGATGCAACAAACTAATGCTCATAAAAATTAAATTGTTTTTTATAATAAATATATCAAATAGTATTTTTTAATATTTTAAAAATGAAAGATTAATTGCAGTATAGTGAAATTGTGAAATTATTTGATGATGTAATTGGCAAGAAATTGTCTTTTTGTTATGTGAACTTTTTTGCTTTGATAATGATTGAATTAATTGGTGCTATAGAACAAGCCAAAAGGAAATTGAAATTATTGTCAAAATTAATTAAGAAATAATAAATAAATAAATAAGTCAAATACTTATTTATTTTTTGAAAATATAAGATTTATAAAATATTTGAAGTTAAAAATTCACTGGCAAATGGGCCTTGATGCACACAACACCAGCTGGCCCAGCCCATTTTGATCGAGTCTTAATGTGGTCTCACGTATCCAGGGTTCGAGTTGTCATATAATGATATAACCGATAAAAAGGAATTTCAGCGCGTCCTGTTCATATATCAACAGTTCATAGTGAGAGCTTAGCCTGACAAATTCTTATCAGTGTCTACAAACAGATTAACTTGGACTTCACGATATCTACTGAATAAATTCTGATGTCTAAGCTTCATTCTCACTCCTCCTTGAGCTAGAAATGGAAAATTTATAATGCAGTGTGACAGTAGACCATAGAAACGATATCGATCAATGTGATAACTGATGGAGGTTATTTTTACGTCTCGCATCTCACGAGTTAGGGTTGGATTCAAGAATAGAGATTTAAAATTTATTTTCAAATTTTAGCTTGCAGGTCTTGGCGAGACATGGTCTTCTTTGGCCTTAGCCTTATGGGAGCAACCACCCTTTCCTTGACAAAGCCTCAAAATGAAAAACCATTTTAA
>JBAMIE010196671.1:0-11456 GCA_037177295.1 Kaempferia parviflora
AACCACAAATCATCACAACCATTGCATAAATAAAACACAAATGAAATCGTCAACATTTGCAGAAGTAAAACAACAACGAGATTGCCAACAATTGCAGAAATAAAGCAGCAATGCAATCGTTAAAGATATAGCATGCATCAAACATCAAACATATGTACTATGGTCCATATAGTGCAGAAAAATAAGGGTTGAAATCTTGCATCAATCCTTTCACTAGAACCTCATTGAAACATTGCAAACTTAGAATATGTATTTATTGACAATAATACAAACATAAAACATCAGCAATCTATGATTCATTTAGTGCAGGAAATCAATGTTAGATATCTTGCCCTAGAGTTTAAATTACAAAGGATTAAACGAGGCGTAGGAGAGTGAGGGAAAACAATTCGGCCACCTTCTTAATTGATTCCCTACGAGTGACGAGGGAGGATGAGGGAGGGGTGACATCACAATTTTAAGGAAGGGGAAGAAGGTGGGGTAGCAACACGGAAAGAAGGGAAATACCACCCTAGGGCTTCTTGATTGAGGTACTTATTGACTATAAATTGGGCATATGATTAAATAACCTAGTGCTTAAATAAAAACTAAATTTAAATCAACTTAAATATCCCTTAGCTTAAATAAGGTACGTAACTCACTCATATAGAATTTATCCCAACACACGAGTAAATTCGCCCTGACTGGATTACCTCTAGTCTACATGTAAATCCGCTCCTAACTGGACCGTTTAAGATGGATGATATCATTTTTACTCCAACTATAACGGCGCAACAGACATAAGTGAATGGCGGTCACGGCTAATATATATGCAACAGACATCTGTTAGGTCTTATCGAACTCCCGTGACTATATGAATCTACATTTTCGATCATTTAATTCAATTTAAAATGTACCACCATCAATTTAATTCTTTAGTACTGCTGCCTAGCTGGCTCTTGCCAGCTTCCGTTCTTCCCCCCCAGTAAAATTATCACTCACTCACTGACACCTAAAATACAAAGTGTGTTTCGTATGTATATGTATACATGCTGCATGCATGCATGCATGCTGTAGTTTTGGAGCTTGTAATTTTATTTTATTTTATTTTTCCCCTCAAGTCAATTCAAGTGGTAAAAAACAAATAAATACGTTCGTCTCTAACATTTTATTAATCCGTCTCAGAGTTAATACGGAGAAGGTAAATCACGAATGACTATTAGCTAGCTATAAATACAAATGATCAAGATATATGAGAGGTATATACTCGGACACGCTGAGATTCGACTTTTAAATCTCATATAATAAGTTTCCATATTTTAACTATTGTACCATTCCGAGGAAGGTCTGATCAAGTTAAGAGAAGGCAATGAAATGTCACATGATTACTTAATTATTTCAATAATTTACATTTTTAAACCTTTTTTTTTTCAAGTCTAATTGTTGCAGTAACAAATTAACACTAAAAACTGTGTTAATATATTGGTACGACAGATTGTGTGGTAGTTGACTTGTAGTATTATGTGAATGTGAATGTGTGAATGTGAATGTGAATATGAATGTGATTGTTATTGTGGTAAAAGGTGAATCGTTCACCCCAACGTCCCCGTCGATCCATTCCAGAGCTAACACGGAGGAGGTAAATCACGGGTGGCTGCTAGCCATAAGTACAAATGGTCAAAATACGGAAGAGGTATATAATCGAGCGTGCTGAGATTCGACCTTTGTGATTGTGATTGTGATAGTAGTTAACTTGTAGCATTATGTCACATGATTACTTAATTATTTCAGTATTTTATAGGCTAAACAATTGCATTTTTTTAAACCTTTTTTTAAAGTCTAATTATTGCAGTAACAAATTAACACTACAAGCATTATGTGTTAATATATTGGTACAATAGATTGTGACGGTAGTTGACTTGTAGTATCATGTGAATATATAAGATTATATATATGTGTGTGGCATGTGCTAGTTACTCGTAACTAATCATATTACTATTATTTTAATTAGTTGTCACTCATTAGTTTTATAAATTTGACGAGTCTCGACCTGTCAAATTAATGGCGTTATGACATATAAAAAATATTTCATTTTTATTTTTAAAAATAGTTCTTCTTTTGAAATTAACATAATTAAAATTAAAATTATTCTAATAGTCAAAATTAATCATTTTTTTGGGCAAAAATTCAAAAGGACATCTCTTTTATAATGAATAGTTAAAGACGTTCTATATTAATTTATTATCAAAAAGCACTCTACCCTCTATAAATGAAATTACTATCTTCCGCTATAAAGTAACAACGTAACTTATTTCTATTATTATTTCTCTTATTTTTTTTCCCGTCTAAATCAGTGTGTTGTAGCAACTACGGTATTAAAGTTACTATACAATTGAACTGCACAATTGTACTTAACAGTTACAAAATCGTAGCTGCTACCACTACAGCTGAGAGAGGTTAGTTAACGATGAGGGAATGATAGACCAAACTTTTAAAAATTATAACTTTTAATTCGAAGATCAAAACAAGGTGATCTTTTTTTTATCGAAACATATTCAGAGATCTATATTTGTTATTGGTGAAACCCATAACCAGCCAAGTTTCGGATCCAAAAAAAATTATTTAAGGCCTCTCCGAAGGTTCCGAACATCTTTGTAATGTTTGATTTGTTTATCATAAACGAACTCAAAGATACACGTATCGGATTAGTATCTTGAACCAGACTCAGCCATTCGGGTTAGTTTATTAGAAACAAACTCAAAGATACACGTATTGGATTAGTTTCTTGACCCAGACTTGACCACTCGGTTAGTTTATTAGAAGCGAACTCGATGCACACATCTGATTAATTTCTCGACTCAAAATCAGATTACTTTATCAAAAATAAACTCAAAGATGTACACACAAGATTAATTTCTCAACCTGAACTCGGATTAGTTTATTAGGAAACGATATATTCTCGATTTGTAACAGTCTTAGATTCAAAAAAGTGTCCATTTCATGGGGTACAAAGGAGTTAGTAAACTTTATTATTATTATTTTTTCATATTGTAGCATATTTGGTTATGTAGTTGCTACAACTATTATAATTTTAGCAGTAGTTGCATATGCCTTGCTGTTGCAACTATTGTAGTTGTAACAGTTATAAAACCGTAGCTGCTACAACTGTATAAAAACTATAATGACGTAGCTATTACAATATGTTCCCGAATCAAGATTTAGGCGGGAGTTGGTGTGTCAGATGCGTGTATGTGTTAAAAACAATTGCTACCGAAGGGTAGAAACATAATTCTACAATATGTAGGACACTTTTGATAATAAATCAAAGTAGGGTTTACCTTTTCATTTTTTGTTAGAATAAAATATATTTTTTGATTTTTTTTAATATAGCGCTGATAAGAAAAACAACCAATAGAAAATAAAAGGCGTTTAAAAAAAAATAAAGTCAGACGTGCTAGTCCTTCTTAAATTGGCTATAGATCCTTGGGCTATGCGGTAACGAAGGCTGCAAACTGCATGCGCCAAAATCCGTGTCCATGTGCTACTCGTAATCATCGTAACTACCACGGTATCAGTCCATCAAATCACACTCCCACGGATGGGTATACTCGTACGCACGTCAAAAGCGGTGTCATAGGGTCCCGTCATACCCGTCCATTAAGGACGTCGGGTACGCTTTGTCGGTACGTTTTTAAGTAATCCACAGAAAACAAGAAAACCTGCTTCTTCGCGGTAATAACGGCGTTGGCGCCGAAGGCAAAAGCGGGTCGGAGCGGCAGTTATAGCATCGGATCTCAATCTTATTCTCACCGCGTGTGACATTAAACGGACATTTATGAGACAGTTATCGTTCCTGATTGACATAAATCGGCACTTAATGAGACCTCTCTTTGATAATGTTGAAAATACGGGCGTCCATTTGATAAAATACTGAAAGAAAGGGAATAAGAACGGGGACTAATTTAAGAAAAAATAGAAATGTAGGGGCTAAATTAAAATTAAACTCGAGTGCCGGATCAGGCAGTGCAATAATGGATAAAAAGCGAAGCCGGTAACTTCCGGTGAGAATACCGCATGCTGTCGACCTCGGCGTGGGCCAAGCGATCAGGGAGATCGAGCGCCAAAGTAAAGGGCGAAAAATAAAGCGATAAAAAGCCGACGGTGTTCTTACCTGCCTCCCTGTCTCTGCTATTAACTACTATTTAACTCTTCCACCGCTCGTCCTTTTCCACGCGACTTGGATTCTTGGTCACTGATAAAGTTTTAATTTTTACCAAGAAGTCGACGATCGATGGCGAAGGGGAGACGGGTAGATGGCGATGATGATGGATCGGTGTTGGAAGAGCGAGATTGATGTAATATATTAGTGATTAGATTAGATTGGGTTAGATCGAGGTTGAGGAAGAGGGTGAAAGCTAGAGGGCCCAGAGGGGGCGAAAAAAAATGAAAGTTCCCGCCCATCGGCTCTCTTGAAATCTAGTAGATCAGAGCAGCACGGGAGTGGAGGCAGGCAGGCGGCCAAGCACGAGAGAGAGAGAGAGAGAGAGAGAGAGAGAGAGAGAGAAGAAGGGGAGGGAGAGGACAGATGATGTGGAAGTGAGCTTGAAGCACGCGCTGGGGCGAGGTGTCCGGGGACGAGATGGATACGCCCGAGCGGAGCAAGGTCGCCGGGACGCCTATCTCCAAGTTCGAGGTAATTTGTGCCTCATGCGTTTTCAATTGATCTGTGCTCGCATGATTTTGTTTGTTTGAGGGTGGATCTGTGAGTCTGCTTACTTTCTGCTTGATTTTGGTTTATCGAAGGGAAAAGTTTGATTTTTAGTCACTTTTTTTGTTTTTGGTTTCGGAATTGGCTCGGTAATTGGTCGCATTGTGAAGGAAACTTTACTGTTAGCAATTCATGTATGTGTAAATTTGGACTTCAAGCTGGTTACTCTGTGTATTCAACTTTTCCTGTTACGTTGAGGACTGATTCAAGTGTTATTTATGCGAAAAATTGTAATCGTTCGTTAAGCGCTGTTGTTTCTTCCTTCGATTCTCATTTTATGGATGTAAAAAATTGAGTTCTGTGTTGGTTATTGTGTAACATTTTGGTTTTCTTTTTCTTTTGCTTCTCAGTCTCTTTCTTCAATTATTTATGGTGTGAAACGCAGTAATTTCGGTTTAGTGCTTTATTCGGTCTCCAATTCACTCGATCTTGATGGGAGAAAATTTTGATTTTGTGCATTTATCCCCTTTTCCCTCTAATTCTATGGCGTCCACCAGCCAATTAATCCATCCTGAAGGTGTTATGACGACGGATACACACTCAAAATTATTAGTTTCACTTTCATTTAATTAGGGAATCTGCTTTTGTGGCGCTATTCTCAGTTGTCCTGATCAAAGATTGATCCCGTTTTAAGTTCTTGTTTGTTCTGTTTCGCTTTGCTTTCTTGCCAAAAAGGCGTTGGATTTTCTTTGTTCAAGTTGGATAGTTGACCTCAAAGCTCATTGTATCTGTTCTAACTAGAAATGTCCTCCCTTTATCTAAGTAACTAATAAGGTGTTCATAGCGATTGATATACCAAATTCATTTGTTGTTCACACACTCCACAGCCTTTTCAATGTTTTGTTCTCGTTTTGGTTTCACCTGCTAACTTACTTTTTTTTTCTTTTCTTTTTACAGGATTCACCGGTTTTTAACTTCATCAATAATTTGTCTCCAATACAACCTGTGAAGCCACAAGATTCGCTACACATTGCACAAACTTATCAATCACTAAACTTTGCTTCTCTATCCTCAATATTTAGTTCACCACATATCAATCCTTTAAGGGAAGCTAGGTTCCTTGGAAGGTAATAATCAAGTTTGTACTTTGAGTTAACATAATTTTTTAATATGTCCCTATTTCATGGTGGTTTTTATTACTGTACGCAGGGTTACTTCCACAAACTCTTTGAAAGAAGAAAATTCATCAGATAATGTCAGTGAGAGTAACTTATCGTCAGAGGTTTCTGATGTTGTTAGGCCATCCAGATTCACTACAAGTGTACAGGAAAATTATGTAATAACATGTTCACTCAATGAAGCTACTGTTGATCCTCCTGAGCAGTGCCCAAGTCTTTCTGGTACATTTCCTCAGTCAAACCAATATCACTCTGGTAGTCCTGATCATAACACGACATCTTGCTATGGTATTCAGATGGATGATAAGCTATTCATTGATAATACTTCAGTAGATCTTCAATTTATTCAAACTGGTGTAGAGCGACGCAAAATTTTGTTTGCTACAGAAATTGGGGTTGAGGAAACTCATCCACTTGATCTAACTAAAAATGAAGCATTGGGTTGTGACTGGGAAAGTTTAATCGCTGATGATGGTGAAGGATTGCTGATCTTTGATTCCTCCACAGAATTGGAGGCTCAAATTGTAGAGGCTGATAAAGCCATGGACAATGATGGGGGTATCTTTGTTCCTCTATTGACAAATTGCACAGAGAATGTTGATTGTCTACAGAAAACTCAACCTGATAGCTCCCATGGTTCTTGTGTCCATAATGTCAACAATGACCCTTCTCCTAGTTGTACTGAAGGTTGCAATATTGACCATGAAGCAGATGATCCCCAAAATGTAACTTCTGGCATTTGCCAGGATCAGGTAATGCTGAGTGTTTTTTTTAAAAAGAAAATGACATTTTTTGTATTTGCACCATATTGGAAACATTTTGGTCATTTTTCATTGTTAGTTATTCAAGTATAATTGTTCTTGTGTTATCATTTTCCTTCTTTCTAATTGTATTTATATATCCACTATTCATTCTCATTTAAGTTTCTTTACTGGCTGATTGTGTATATTTTTTGCTATGATCTCTGAGATTTATGGTTTTTCTTATTTAGTTACCATTTATGTTTGTCATAGAGGAAGAATCAATTGAACAATCAAGGATGTTGATTCCTCATGGATTTCTGAATAACCTGCTAGATACTTGAGATCTTTTCTTATCTAAGTTGATATATCTTGTTAAGATTTTGTTTGAGGTTCCTAACCAGATTGTTTACTTGTTCTTTAGTTTTTAATTGTCAAATATCACTTTATCCCTCAAAGTTTTCAAAATTTCCATTTTATACTCTAGAATTTAGAAATTACATTTTATCATTGAGACTTTTGAAAATGGTTTCATTTTGCTCCCTTACGCAAGAAAACCGTCAATGGCATAGTGAAATGGTTTTGAAAAGTTTTGGGGAGGTTCATGTTAAACAATTTTCAAAAGTTTGGAGAGTAAAATGAAAAAATAAAAAGGGAAAAATGAAACAATTGTCAAAGCTTTGGAGGGTATTGAATTTCTTATGGTAAAATGTAAAATTTGCTAACTTTGGAGGGAAAAGTGAAACTTCATCTCATATTGATAGATATCTCATATCACATTTCATTCTTCTTGTGAGGCATCAAGTAACTGACAAGATAGTCACATGTTGTAATAATCGATCTGTACTCCTTTAGCCCTACATACATATCATGTCTTCTTTAATATCTAAGCAGTTGACTTTTAAAACAATTGGGATTTGTTATTTTGTTGTTTTTAATTTACATGTTTGAGAATGTTGTATCTAATATGAATATCAGTGAGCTCCTACCAAATGACGTTGGGGGAATTTTGAATGGAATTGCGCACTAGTATTCTTTTAGGGACAAACCAGTTTGATACTAAGCTTCAAGCACACCCTTCCATGGGGAAGCTTGGATGTGTAAAGATGTTCCTTGCTTTATAGGAGTTTAAGTTTATTAATTTCAATATCATACAAAATTTAGGGTATTTTATTTCATGTAATAAGTTTTAATCAATATGTATGTTAAATAATTGTTGCCATTTGTCTTGAAGGTTGGCATCCACCAACAACGGGGAATGCTTAGACGCTGTTTGGTTTTTGATCTTGTATCTAAAAGGAATCTCACACCATCAACTTCTTCCTCCAAAGGTGAAAGCATCTGTGGAACCAACAATTTGAAGCCTAAAACTAGTCCGTCATCGCGTGCCTTGCCCGGGATTGGGTTACATTTGAATGCTCTTGCTACAACATCAAAGGATAAAGTGGTCAAAAGAGACACATCCGCATGTGGAAAACAAATAATCAGCATCCCAATTGATCCTTTTACATCAACAATAACTGAGAAGGACAATACACCAAATTCCTTGTCTGTTGGAAGGGATTCTGTCCCCGAGGATAATGAAGGCCATCTCCAGATTGTCCCTTATGATGATTCAAAGGATGTCACAATTAACAACCATGAGGAGTTAGCTCAAGGTAGTCCAAAGAAGAAGAGGTATGCTTTATAAACTCCACTATGCCTTCCTGCTTGTAACTATATTAATAATAACGGAAACTCATGATCCAGACGCAAATCGCAAAATGGAGGTGATAGTGAAGGATGCAAGCGTTGCAACTGTAAGAAGTCAAAATGTTTGAAACTGTGAGGCCTCTTCATACTGATTTTAAGATTTATCTTTGAATTTTAAGATAGTAGAAGACCCTTTATTTTCACCTTGCTTTCTTAGCGTTGTGGAAATTATTTCAAACTTCTTTAAATACTTTCACAAGAAAGATTACTCAATGTCTTGTGTGATTGGCATGGAATATTTGACTTGAATCTTTGTAGTGATATGGAGATGTCTCATGCAGCTACTGTGAGTGTTTTGCTGCTGGAGTTTATTGTTCTGAGCCTTGTTCATGCCAAGGGTGTTTTAATAAACCCATCCATGAGGAGACTGTCCTGGCTACTCGCAAGCAGATTGAATCTCGTAATCCACTTGCATTTGCTCCAAAAGTTATTCGAACATCTGAATCTTGCTTGGAAGTAGTGGTAAACATTTCACTTGCTTTTCTATGAATTTTATTATTATGATGTAGTTTCACATGATTTTAATGAGATCATCTTTTTAATACCTCTAGGATGACGATAATAGGACTCCTGCTTCAGCGCGACATAAGAGAGGATGCAATTGTAAAAAATCAAATTGCCTGAAGAAATACTGTGAATGTTATCAGGTGTTGTAACTTTAGGAACCACTTATTTTTCTTATATGTTTTCTGACTTGAGCTTATTTGTTTTCTTTAGGGTGGAGTTGGATGTTCAATTGGCTGTAGATGTGAAGGATGTAAGAATCTATTTGGAAGAAAAGATGGTGAGTCTCAATTTGTACCATTTATTTTCTTACATAACAACAAAACAAAACATATGCCTCAATTCTCAACATATTTTCCTTTGACTTGATCACTTCTCTGGGAGAAAATTATAGCAAAGCATTTGCAGATGGAAAAATGATTATTCTTTGTTGATAATAGGATAAATCTTCACTTTAAAACTGATGAACATGATAAGTGAATGTGGAATATGATGCCATATTCATATTCATCATGTGGTTCATATTAATGAGCTCAAAATAGGATGATATAACTAAGTTCAAAACTTTAGTCCAAGTTGGGGTTTCTATCTCTAGCAAGAACGAGATGGGCTGGTGACACCAATAGCATGTTGGGTTGGATCCAAACAACACAAATAGAGGAATAGGAGGAAGAAGAGATAATCAACAAGAGGTGAGGTGATTTTAAACCTAGTTGAGATCGCTGTTAAAGTAGGCTGCTTTCTAATAAATTGAATCAAATAAAAAAATTTGGTTTTTGATTTATCGGTTGGATTTCAGACGGGAATTCTCAATCTTTTTGGGAAATCAATAAATATATATACTTTAACCAATATCAATCTTAATTAACTCAAATAATTAGTATGTAAGTGATTATTATCAAAAAGTTTATTGTTTAGGATGATTAGTAGAAATTATAATGAGTTATAGTTACTAATTAAACAATGTATTATTTAGTAGTTTAGTAATTAGTATGCATTTGGTTTGTTATTTTTATCAATTAAATTTTGGTTTAAACTGAATCAAATCGAACTTTTTAGTTTGGTTTCAACCCAAAGTGTTTTGGTTTCGGTTAGATTTGGGTTGATTTTTGAAATCAATAAACATTCGGTTTGGGTTTGGTTTTACTAGCTAATTTTGAACACTAGATAATGCATTCCTGCTTTGTGAGCTAGGATTCAAAAATCTCATTTCGCAAACAATGTTTTAGGGGCAAAGCTTAACAAAGTTAGTTGCATCAAGAGTTATTCAAAACTTTCTACTTCTTGCAGATGACTAATGCCGATCTGATTGTTTTAAATTAAATCACACAAAAGATCAAGACCTCTTATGCACAAATTGGTTTATTTCGGTCTTTCGACAGGTACTCTACCAAGTGTTGAAGGAATTGATCAAGTGGATAAGGAATCTGACCCGTGCGAGAAGGAAGCCGATAAGGCAGAAGAAGGGCAACAAAACACAAGCATTCAGATTGAGCATCAAGCTCCTGGAAATATTTTGCCCGCCACACCTTTACAAAGTAGCAGGTGAAGGATGCATTTCTGTTCTTGTTTCGGTAGCTTATTTCTGCACTCATGTTTCTCATCTGATGAGTAAAGATTTCTTTCTCAGGTTATCGGTTGAAATGCCATTTTATTCGAGTTCCAAACCTCCACAGCCAATTAGGCTTTCGATCGGACGCACACCTGCACTCTATGGCACTCACATGATTCGAAAATCAGAATTCGTTATCCTTCCATCGAAGCTGGATAATGTCACCACAATCCTAGAGGATGATGACACTCCTGCTATTCTAAGATCCACAGCAACTACCTCCACAGGTCTTAAGGTTTCCCCCAATGGCAAGAGGGTCTCCCCTCCACACAATGGAGCTGGATTGACACCACCGAACTGCAAAGGTTGCAGGAAACTGATATTGAAGTCGATCCCCTCCTTTCCATCTCTGAACAATGAGGCTGAACAATAGTGAACTATTCCGGCAGACCTTAATGTTCAGCTGATCGATTGAAGCTTCCTCTTTATAATATGAATGGAGTAAAAGTGATCTAACTGGCCTACTGAAGTAGTCCACAAGGCTCATCAAAACCTCCATGCTTCGCAAGCTTTGAGCTGTTTGTCCTTGAAGATTATACCAGATAAGTTTAGTTATGTTGCAAGTACTCTAATGCTGTAATACGTGTTCATAAAGTGCACTTGTAGCATGAATTCCTTGCCTGCTTGTTCATAAAATGTACCTGTAAAATGATTTTGCATGATCTAGAGTATGTTGATTATCTAAAAGATCATTGTAGTCTTCATCATTTTGTTCTTCTTGACTATTTGAGGTTGTCCATATGTTAGTTTTTGTACATTTTAATGATATTATTACTTTTGAATCATGAGATGAACACCTCATTTAATGATATTATTACTATCTCAGGTTTATTGTAGGATTTTGAGTCAAGCACTTGCAAATGTCTTAGGAATTTGAAAATTGTTATACCTTGATCTATAATCCGCCATAATCAGCTGATGAGCATGCATTTGCTTGCTTATGTGAATCTTTGATATATACACACCAAATAAATAAATAAATA
>JBAMIE010196690.1:0-23443 GCA_037177295.1 Kaempferia parviflora
TGAGACATTGAGAGAAGATATATATATATATATATATATATATATATATATATATATATATAAAGCTCATTAGCTCTAACTTGCATACGACGAAAGATTCAAATATTTATATGAAATGTGGAAGCAATATCAACCGTTATATCATAATTGCTGCACAAGATCAATAATTAATGCCCTCCAAAAGATTGTCTTTTAGTCTCCTAACGAATTGATTCCGTTGAATGCGTTGGCCACTACCTTTGGAAGACAAAGGGAATTGAGTCAAAAGTTAGTGTCTGTTGTTCCAAAGCATCCACCAGAGAGTAAATTTCAACCTCTGAAGCCAAAAAATGCAGCATGTGCTCCTAGCTCCGGTCCTTTTGGTCGATGCCACATAGCCCGATTAGGTTAGGATGCATGAACAATATTAGCAAATGAAGTTGACATTAACCTAAAGCCAGAGCCATCACAAAGATTTGCTTGTCTCCCGCGTTCATACACCAGATTGAGAGTGCTTTGATGGGTTATGTTTACTGCTAAATTACACCTTTGCATGCCCCCCAAAATGACAGGAATTGGTTGTGGCATAAATCTTTGTCAACGAGTAAATACTAGATTCAAGGTTGTAGAAAGAAACAATTGTAAGACAAGACAGAGATAGATAAATAGATGAACTCATAATGACCGAGAGAGTCCAAAGTTTAAGAAGTGAGCTATTTATGCCAAACATTCTGATTTTGAATAAATCCAGTCTTCTTGCCCAATAGAAAGATAGTATTTTGGCTCTACTAAGAATTGATACAAATAAACGTAAATTACCTCTCTAACATCCACCAATTGCAAATCCATCAATATTGTTACTGTTTCTTTACTTCTGAAGACCATTGTAGCAATTTCGGAAGATATAAAATCCCTCTGTTAATTCGAATTCAATCCTTGCGAGCAAGTCTTTGACTACCTCTGTAATCTAACTCATAGTTTGGCAAAATATTTGTGTTTTTGTTGTCGTTTTCAAGTACAAACTGCTGCAAAATATTTTTCAAGTAAAGGCAACAAGAAAAGCAAATGTTCCACCCAATCTGCATAAACTAACTTTTCAGTGAGAGGAACCCTTGCTAGAATAAAATAAATAAATAAAAAATCTTGCTAGCAAAAAGTTGCAAATGGAGATTTTGTATGAATGCCTTTGCTTCGTGTATAATTGCCCCAAAGGCATGTTGACAATAATATAATCAGCGATGCAAGAAAGACATGCATTTTATTGGAGATCATTGTCAGACAAAAAAAAAAGGAAGAAGACTGACAATGCCATTATCTCTTTACTTTAATTTTACCTTTCCATATACTTGCATACAGTTTAACGGCAGACTCATATAGCTGATCTAAACTAGTTGGGAAAAAAAGAGCTTGTAGTCAGATATAGAGAATATATCTATACTGAGTGTTGATGGAGTATTAGACCGGATATACAACATGCGTACAGAGGTAGATGAGGAATGTGAGAATCAAAAGGTCAATTCATAGTTATGTGACATGATCAGTGAATCATAACACTAAAAGAAGTCATAATCCACCAAATCAGATTCACAGTAATCAGAATCAGCTGCAAGATACTTTTGTATTGATACCATGCACAGTCGTAGAATAAGTAGGATTTGCAAGTCCAATAAATTGTGTGGATAAACTGAACCAAAGGATAAGTGAAACTAGAAGAAACTTCACTATAAGTAGGTACTGAACAAAACCAATATATGAGCATAACACAAGAATTTAGGCTTCAGCAGAAGATTTTTCAAAAATAAATAAATACAAAGCACTCGTACTGTATGAGCATATCTTGCTTGCTTTGGGAAAAGTTTTTTTTTTAATAAAAAATTTGATTGTACTCTAAGCAATAGAACCTCCTTTATGATGGACTGAATAATTCTACAAATTGTTCAATAGAATTGGCAACGCTTGTTACCTAATTATCCATTCTCTTCCAATTGAGAGGGGTCCATAATGATGCACTCGACATAATGATGCACTCAAATATCTTTTACTGTTTCTTCACTTTATGAAAAGTGGCTCCCATTGCATTATCATGCAAATTAAAGCCATGCTTGCCATGTCAAATAACACAACTCTTCTCAAAAAATTTATCTTCTTTCCAAAATAGAACCTTCTTGGAGTACTGATACAATCCCTAATGTGGGTCTCATATTGGTTCAATCTTTCAAAAACCTCAAACATCAACGGATGGACTCTGCACGATACATATAGAATTACAATGTGACTGCAAGACATTCTATGGTAAGCTATGGTAATAAAGTGGAGACAATGAAGAAGTAGTCTATAGACGAGGAGTTCTCCAATCATTGAAAAAATTCCTTTTTCAAAAGCTTTTTAAGCCTATGCACAACCTCGCCTTAAGCTTATAGCCAAAAGGAAAGGACAGAAATGGAGCCTCACGACCCTATTCTCATTCAAAACGACCAAGTGCTCTACCGCACCTCGTACAAGCCTGCCGAATTGATTTGCAACCAACTTGGCGAAGCAAACTGAATTCGTAATTGCTTTCAGATGGAAACAAACTATATTCTCAGATAAGCACAGTTAATTCTCAAGCAACGTCAACCAAATTCAACCTTCTCGAAGCCACCATCCCAAATTACAGTCCGAGCTAAATGAATATATCTAGCAGAGTATATCAACACCACATAAAATTTAACAACTATACTGAAGCATGACCTTACTAATGCATCAAAACTACCGTGATCCACTTATCACTATGATGGTACCCGGGTATAATCCATAACTAAACCATAAAACAAACATGATATTATTATCCTGGTACTCCCACTTATGGCAAATGCCTGTCCCTATTAGCCAATCAGAAATTGTCTTAATGGTGGTAGCACCGTGTAATTATGAGAAGGTCATCGCTGCTTGATGACTTCAGACAATTCATACGGGTGAGCACAAAATTTTTTCTTCGAAAAAAATCACTATAAAGGCATTACCTGCATATCTCCATCAGGCAGTAGGCTGATCTCATGGAA
Source organism: Kaempferia parviflora (assembly GCA_037177295.1). Taxonomy (NCBI): domain Eukaryota; kingdom Viridiplantae; phylum Streptophyta; class Magnoliopsida; order Zingiberales; family Zingiberaceae; genus Kaempferia; species Kaempferia parviflora. The sequence continues at coordinate 3,021 of JBAMIE010196690.1, forward strand.
GTGTTTTCAGTTTCCCCCACAAATTAGTCACCAACCTTCAAAATTTTCTCCCATTTCCCTCGAACATCTCTTTGTATCATCTTCTTTCTGTTCTTGTTCAGATATCATAATCCATCATGCAATCTGGAGAGGTTGCCAGCATTAGCTACCTTTCACCTTCGTACTACGATATGCCTCATATTTCAAAACACTCGGAGATCATTCCAGTGATGCGTGGAGTGATCATTTCAGATGAAGTATTTCATCATGACCAACTAGTCAGCCAAGCTGAAGAAAGGAGGAAGAGGAGGATGATATCAAACCGAGATTCGGCACGCCGGTCACGGATGAGGAAGCAGAACCATATCAGTGAGTTGTACTCGCAGGTCGTCAATCTCCGGTCAGTAAACTGCCAGCTTCTCAATGAGCTGAACCGAGTGATTACAGAGTATGATCAGATGGTTGACGAGAATAGCCAGCTCAAGAATGAAGAAGCTGAGCTGCAAAAGAAACTTGAAAAGTGTGATGCAGAGAGACCTAAATGATTGCACGAGAGATGTTGTTGACACGTTAGCACTTTGCTTGCTCTTCGCATCAACTATGTGAGGCTTCAGCACTAGTCTGCTATTGTTGCATTCAAACCTAATTTAGCTGCACCGAGATATTTAAGCAATGATATCAAATGTCTGACGAACTTCATTATTGAGCCTTCCAACTAAAGCAGTATAAATTTAGTTTGACCAGCAAGATAGATATGCTCTCATTTCACCGCATCAAAGCCAGGCAGCTTAAAAATCAAAAGAGAGAGTATGAAATTTGTAGTCATTTGTTACCACTAGAGTCAAATAACAAGAGATGAAGGACGAATCAGAATCAACAACTTGAATTTAGATTGAATCAAGATAGTATTTACTTTGAGTGGAAGCTTTTATAAATCTAAACATAAATGAACGAGGCCCATGTGTGCGGCTCAGGTAGCTAGAAAGCAAACATAGGCTAATCTATGCAGCAGTATTTCCAGCATCAATATTTGATCATTCAATTAATCCCAACTAAATGTTACTCTATTTCAAATTTTCAATTGCCATTCTATTCTATCAAATATAGTTTGGCAACTCGAGTACCCTTTTACAATTTTACAAACTCTGCATCAGTAAAAATTTCCCTTGATGTTGTGTATTTAAGTATACAATGTTTGACTTGTACATAAACATGACACAAGACGACTACATTTGGATTTAGTTATACACTTGCAGGATTATGAATAATTTTACAAATATATCGTCCAATGCGACCAAGACTTGGAAACTCCCGTCCCTTACCTTGGAAGATGACATTCTGCATGTTCTAATCTTAACTTTTGATCTTTCTTTAGTGTAGAATAGCCTGAACAATGCAACAAAAAACGGTAGTTGCTTTTCTACAGTAGTGAGTTTAGACAATCCTTTATGATCATGAAGATGGGGTTGTCATCGGATGCATTTGACACACTTTCAAATAGAATGCCATCAATTCTAGCTTGAACTCCATTCAAGTAGTTTAGACCCAGCAATGCTTCCTTCACTGTCTTGTCCAGCCCTAGGAGAGTGTTTCCAATCCCAGTTATTATTTCAGGTATTGTCGGTGAAGGTCTTGACACCTCAACTAGCTTAACCTGGTGGGGTCACAAACGCATTATCATCTGAACTCTAAAGATTATGCACAAACAAACTGTATATGCATATATAATTGCAACCAACACTTGCGAAATTTTGTTAGTGTAATTACTTGGGTTTCTAAGGAATAGAAAAGGAATGAAATAACTACTTCTAAGGAACGTAAAAGATAATGAATAGAGTACTATAAGCATTGATTACTTGGGTTTATAGATAAGATATCCTACTGAAATATTGTATTTGATTTGTCTAACTTGAAATGTACCCAGTATGGTGTGAATAGTCTTACCTATTCAACTCGACATTCAGCTCAACCAACTTGTTCTACCTAATTGGCTCTAATTGATCTACCTCGAATCCATCAAACCAGTCTTCCTGACTCGCTTGACCATCTGCCTTGTTGCTTCATACCCTAACAACCCATCTAGCCATTTGACCTTTTTATCTAACAAATTCTACTGACTTAATCAACTAGATCAACCCAACCAATTCAACTAACCTGATCGGCTCAACGTGTTTAATCAATCAATTGATTTATCTAGCTAGCCTAACTCATTCAACCCAACTTGAATGTGTGACCCATTAAGTCTAATTGACCTAGACTGGTGGACTAATCAGCTAACCCACCGAACCCCAACCCTAATTAGTCCCAACACTCCATCTGTCTTGTGTAGTCCAATTGTTTGAACCGCTAAGGCCAATCACATCCAACTCTCTCTGCTCGATCAACACAAACAACCGATAAAGTCTGGCCTACCAACTCAACCTAGCTGACTCAATCCGCATGATGAGCGTAACCACCCCTATCAAAACAAGGTTCCTCCCAGATGGTTCGCCCAACTATTTCAACCCAATAGAAGGGTTTGACCCAAATGGTTAAATAGAGTACGAAATATTTTACAACTAAATATTTTTAAAAAGGAATAGATAAGATCATAAGAAATATTATTCTTGAAATATAGAAAGCAATAGCTACTCATTATGAATTGGGAATCACAATTTCATGAAATTGTTATGAGCTAATTTTTTGCAACTAAATATAAAAATACTTATTCCATATAAATTTGTAAATTAACGAATAGTTGTTCCTATCAGCCAAATGCACCATATTTGCATCAAGCATTTGACATTTATCAAGATACCATTTTTTTACCAATGCATTACCACTTGTGACTTGTTTATTAGAGAGGGAGATGGAAGGAAAGAGTTCTATCAATAACCTCACTATTTTCTACAATGTTTTTTTTTTTTTTTCTTTTGGTACCTATTTGTATAAGATTCACTTTTCATGCTGTGTCATGCACAACATTAGTAGAAAACGGATACAAACCTGTCTCTCTTGTGGTATTTTTGCCTTGTGTTTTGCAATGGCAACAGCTCGGGAGAACCCACCAATTGCATCAACCAATCCACGAGACGCAGCATCTTTTCCACTCCATACCCGTCCTTGAGCAAACTCCTCCATTCTTTCCACCTTTTCACGAGTGATACATAAAGAGGACTATCTTAGGAAGATATAATACAGCTTATTAAAGCATATATATGATCTTACAGGCATTGATCGTGAGAATGCTGCTTTATCTCGAAATAGGCGGTAAGCATTCTGTGCTGACTTTTCAAAGAGTTCTGCTTCATCTGGTCTGCATGAATAACAATAAATATATGTTGTAATATAAAATTGCAAACAAAATTATACTTTCCCAGGAGCGGAAATAAGTAATTATATGGAAGGTGAAAATATCTTTGTCTTGAAGGAGATGTTCAGTAACATACAAGACCTTTTGCCTCAGAGTCCTCACGTCTATAAATGTTACTCAAAGAAAGCGCATATGTTTACCGGAAAGGCCGCTGGTCAGCAGCAATGAGCTCCGCATATCTTCCCCGTGAAATAATCTCCTTGTTGAAGCCAATCCTCTCATACAGCTTGTTTAAGCTAAACCTACCTATGATTGGTTTCAAGTGATGTTAAACAAGTTCCAGCAACCAAAATTGCCTTGGTACCATAAGAAGTTTGATTAATTAACCATTAACCCAAAAGGATAAGATATTAGAAAATTGTCAAATTTATACTTATATAACCTTAACAAATAGAATAATAACTCTGATTTTTCTTTTACGTTGCAGTTCAACAAATCAACCATTTTGCTAATAAGTCATTTATCAGATAAAGATAAACATGTAGAGCAAAGTTGTAGATTAGTAGTTTAAGTTATTCCAGTGGTAAGTAAGAAGGGATGAGAGAGAAGGTAAGCTTTATGCAGTTGAGTAACCAGAAATATTAACCAGTTTCAATAGAGTCAAAACCTGTAAAAGCTAGAATGGTTTTGACATAGTGTTTTTAGCAAGTCAATAGGATTTTTTTTCTACAATATTTTTTTTTGTTATTTTAAATATGTTATTACCTTTTAAAAATTTGTTATGACTTAGAGATAAGTTAGAGTTTTTTTCATGACCCAGTCATATTATGAGTATATAAAAAGAGGTTAGGATCCCTTGTGCTTCCTATCTTGAGTTTATAATATTATTTGCTTCCTCGTTTGTTTGTCTAGAGTCGAGATGCTTTAGTGACACGATTAATTCAAGCAACATCTGGTATACTTTGTATATGTATATATTGCAAATAATTACCTTTAGTAGGAGAAAAGTGAATCGTAAATTTCATGCTATAGATAGATCATTTTGTCATGGCATTGTTAGGATGAGAATATAATTACCGTTGGTAGGAAAAAATAATGAATCATAAATTTCATGCTATAGATAAAACCATTTGTCATGGCATTATTAGGATGAGAATTCTAAGTCACAATTTAGAGATCAACACTAAAACCAAATGTATTTGTTAAGAGTTTTTTCTCGAGATGTGCTCTTTTGGATCCCCAACTTGGTGCATTTGAAGCTATATTTGCTTTTGATAAGATATAGAATAAAATGTGTACAAATCAAATCTAGTTCAGGGGAGCGAAATTGGATATATGGCTTGAAAATAGCTAAATTGTATCAAGAGAGAAAATAAAAGCTTAATGTGCTTCACCATCATGTTGAAGTAGAAAAATGAGAGAAGAGGAAGATTAAAGTTAAACCCAAGATGGATAACAGGAATGTTGAACCAAAGACGTCAATGTTATAATTATTATCAAAAAGAATATTCACATAACACTTGAGAACTTTTACTTTATGTGATTTTTTGGAGGCTAAAGCTTTGCACATCTTAATAACATTATAAACTTTTCAAAAGGACATCATTAATCAATTTAACTACCTGTGACAACTCCAATAGAACCTGTCAAAGTAAGCTTTTCAGCCACAATAGCATCAGCAGCCATAGCCATGTAGTAGCCTCCACTTGCAGCAACATCAGACATTGTTGCAATCACAGGCTTAGAAGCAGCAAGAAGCCTTATCTCCCTCCACATGCTAAATCATGGATGCAATGTTTATTATGTTGCAACAGAAACAATAACAAAAATTAGATCATAGAAATGAAAAATAACATGAAAATAACACAACAGTGAAACCTGCAGTCTTAATCATCAAAAGGGAAGAAGAAATGTGCCACTGGAGCATTTTTGGCAGTCTTAATCATCTCCTAGATGTCATATATGTGCACGTACAACACTTGGACAGATGTAGTTAATCTTACTATTCAAATGCAAATCATGCATAATATGGTTAATATTCTCATTAGAAAAAGTAATCATCCAACAGATATGATTGCCATGAAAGATGGGTTTGCCAAATAACTTTTCACTCTCACAGATCATATGACTATTGGAGGATGCACCGACACAAAGCATAAGCAACTTCCTTTAGCATTGCTAGAGTTTATAATCAGATCAGACCAATGTTTGAAGTTAGAATAACTAGACAAGGATGACTTTATCAACACATGCACAGGTAGTTTACATTCACCACAAATTTTTAAAACACACAGGTAACTTGAATGTACTCCCCCACCAGCTTGCATTCCCCCTATTGTTCCATAATTTATAAAAGATCCATTATGACATCAAGATGTGACCATACTTGATAAGATTTGAAAAATGTAAACCACTTAGATGCCAATTCTTCGCTCCAATCAGCTGCCATCTTAAATAAAATCGATGTCCAGGATTTATAGCACTTACAGGTCAGAAGCAAGAGCATCACCACCAGGGCTGTCAATTCGCAAAATGACAGCTTTATACCTTTTTGATTCTGTGGCAAAAAAAATTCAACAATTTCAACTCTTAAAGAGTCAAACAGCACAGGAAAAAAAATAACAGAAATAAAAGAAATCCTATGTTAAATTTTACAAGAGTTAAATATCAGCAGCAATGAGCAAACTTAAAACTAATTCAACTGGCATGATAGAGACACAGAAAATACAAAATTGTTAAGTATTTCTGTGTCATTGTCTTTCTTGGAGAGTCCAGTCCTACTTGATTAGACATCTATGAATTGACAGATCTTCAAAGTACATTTTCTATTTGGAAGAGTTTGATGTCTTTCTAACACAATTAAACACCAGAATTGCCTTTCTTTCTATGGACCTCTTCTAAGGATTCTCCATCAATCATTTTCTTAGTCCCTAGCACGTACTGTACAGTTTTGTTCTGTTCAACCATGAAAAGAACTAACATATATATGCTCGAATGCAAATGCTTTGGTATTACTAGTAGACCTAATTACAAAAACTATGAAACTCACTTATTTTAAGCTTGAACTGGATAAGAACGTAAAGTATGTCCATGGAACTTTATAGAATATGTTCAATTTGAACATCCCAAACCTCTGCAAACCTTTTTAAGGATATGCAGAAGTTTGCATTTATATATAAATTGAGTTGGATTTCCACCCAACAACCAAAAATATAAAATTTCAGAACAAACCTCTAGCTCCCTGAATCTTCTCAATTAGTTGCTCACTAACAATGCCAGAACCAGAGACACTCAAAGGGCTACGAGCGCGACTTATGCTTCCAGAGGCTCTAATAATAGCAATTTGCTCTTTACCTCCTTCCAACCCGAGGGTCCATTTTCGTACTTTAGAATACTTCCTGTTGAAAGAAAAAGATTTAGTATCTTGTTGCGTACTCCAAAGGAAACAAGTAAAACAGTTGCAATATGAGAGCACTCAAAGGATATTCAAATATGGGCTTCAGAGCAAGCCACAACTGAATGCAATCTCCCCTATGATATCAGTAATTATCTGCCTAAGATAATAATTACCTATAATCAACCATCAAAATATCCTTTTCATCCTTTTGACCCAATCTTTTCTTTAGCATTGACTTAACCTGCAGCAAGAAAGCATAGAGAAGGGATAAGAGTATGAAAGAAATGATAGTATACCAACTGATTGTAAGCTGAAACAAGTGATTTCCACTTTCATATAGCTAAAGAAAATTAGTTGCCATGTGAGGGACAACACCAAATAAAAGGGGAGAAAAAGATGCACTCAAATTAGATGCATGATTATATCTTTGAAAAGATGTACTTCAAAGCCCAAACTAGATGCATGGATATATCTTCAAGTTTTATTCAAGACAAGAAATTGAAGGAACTCAGAACTTCAGGTCTATAAAGGGAACAAATATAATGTGTAGCGTTCAAAATTAATATATTGATTCAAGTGAAACAAGGCTAAAAAAACTGAAGTACTTTCTATGTTACATTTTTTCGAACGCATGAAACAAACAGAAGTTTGCACCTCATCATCATATGATATGTTTGTTATATAACCTTCTTCTTTAAGCCTCTCGACTTGGTAAACTCCTGAGTTCAGGAAGTCCTCAATTTCCTCCCTTCTCTTTCCTGTAACAAAGCAAAATCATGATTGTAAGAGGCAGACATGTTGAATTTGAAATTATAAGATTTAATTCAAAAAATGCAACACCTAGAGTTGAAGAAATGGTTTCTAGCCAGTTCTCATATATATTATCAAGCAAAGTTGTAAGCATCTCACAAACTTCCTTTGACATGCTTTTCTGGGATAATTGGTCCCCAGCGCTTTTATATCTTCCAATTCGCTGAATTTCTGGTTGAATTCCTATTTTTTCAAGCACACCTGGGAATTAAAATAATGGGTAGTTCAAGTCAAGCTGAAGCAAATCTGATATCAGATACCATACAAAACTATTTAATCTAATAATAAGTGGTTGAATTCCGGATTTGGCATATTATCTTCCCTTATCAAACAACATATATTTCTTGCTAAAGAATTACCCCCAAGGAATGATGATTGAACAGTCAAACCATATAATGCAACATAAGCACTAGGTGGGACATAGCATTCTCCGCAAGAAGATGCAAGATAGTACTCTTTCTCCCCACATATGGGCATGTAGCTCACAATGAACTTACCTAGAGAGAGAAAATATCAACGTTAAGTATCCAACTGTATAGAAAAACTACAGACTGAAGTCAATTTTCAATCATTGAATTAAATGAAGTTGCATTCCATGCATATTAAAAAGGTATACCAAGCAAAAGAGCTCCATTGATATATGAACCAAAAGAGCAGACAATCTTAATGGATCCATAATCATCTTTAACAAGAAGAGCTTAAACACAGCAAATCAATCCGTAAAACATGCAATCAAGTTGTCTTCGTGAGACATGCAATATCACTCAGGTTCATCCCCTTAATCAACCATACTTTTGTTCTTGCTTTCACCGGTTTAGGTTCATGTTGGTTCATTTTTCAACATTAAGTTGTTCATAAATCAGCCTGTTACATAGCCCCACTATACACATTTTCACAATAATAAGATGATTTTCCCTTTACATTTTCAAAACACATGTAATAAGGGAATGTTGATAGATAACAGCTTAGCATGATTCTCGCCTACTAGCGGCATAGTTATGCAAGCACTAGTATGCTTATCAGTTGGTTGGTATGCTTTCAAAGTTGTTTTATTCATGCACATTAAGTTATCCTGAATTCCTGATAACATTATAAATTGGTACCATTCACCATGCTTCCTCTATTTTCTTAATAAAAGAAACCACTTGAGAGTCAAAACTATGAAAAGTAAAAGTGTGCTTGAAACCAATTGTGGATGGTGCAAAGTCTAAAGTTGTTTTCATCATTTGCAGTAAGCCACTAGACCTCATCAACTGAGTTGGAGAATTAAGTAAATTATTCAATATTCTATAGCAGTGAGAATATACGGTCAGGATGGATACCAAAAGATAGAGGGATGGGATCATAAGATCCCAACTACTAGTTAGCTTGGCAAAGAGAATGGACTTCACTTCAGTGTGGATAATCAACAGGTAGCAGACCAAGGCAGGGCTGTCGAATGGCTCTCAGCATAACCCAAGCTTAAGGCCAAGCTATGTCCATCACAGATTTACAGCTAGACTTGTGGATCTATGTCAGGAAAGGGATTCCCAACCTCATGTCATGGCCAGCGTGAACAATCGTGTATTGAATTGGTGCATGATCTAAGCACATGTCCATTTAAAATTCTCCTAAAAAAAAAAAGAATTCAAACTCTAGCAACAACTTTACCCCTCAAACGGTTAGAAAATTTAAAATCGTCATAACATAATGATCATTTGGCTGTAAAAAATGATACCCAACCCTTAAAAAACCTTAATAAATTGCATTTCTCTATAACCATCCTCTTACCCAACCCTCATCCTTCATCCAAAACAATCTTCTCGTCTCAAGCTCTCAACTCTTGTTCTCTCATGATTACCTGTATATGAACGAGCAAGGAATGAATTTCTGCTCATTCTAAGGAATCATCTGGGAGGAAAAATAAACAAAAAAAATGTAATTATCTTAGACTCACAAAAATCATTTTTCATACCATTTTTATCACCACTATTTTTCAAGAATTAACAAGATTAACTTCACTGCAGTAATTATCATTACCTGATTTCTTGAAATTCAATATATGTCGTCGTATTTCATCAATCTTGGCCCATCCACAGCTTAATGGTTCAATTTCAAGATATATTCCAGATACCCGAGGATCATATGCTGCTTTTATGAAATTCTCACAAATTTGAGGTAAAGATAACCCAGAAGAGAAGCGTGATTTTAGCTGATCAGATATCTGCACTAAAACAAAGTAAATGCAACATGATGGTGCATTTAATCTGTCTAATATCTACTTATGCAAAACAACCAAAGAGGCCATAGGTCCCAGATTGTCTGAGGCCAAGTCATTTGAGGCACTTATAAATATTACTATTGATTAAACCAAAATTAGCAAGGAAGGCTCAAGTTTTCGATGTGCACACCACAGTTGGAACACACGTTGGAAGAATGGGTTCGAACTAGTATGAAGACTCACCAATTTTTGTGGTAACATTCCAAATATGTTTGCCCCGTTTTCATCCCAATTTGTCTATTTAATTAGAGAAAGAAAATTAAGGCAACAAATGGTTAAATGTCTACATTATGTCAAATAGTTTTTCAAATCATAGGTTCAGACATTGTATCATGGTCTGGCAAAGCAGGGCAAGGTGTTTCAGTAGGCAAACTCTACTGTGGTTGAACTTTAAAATGGCTCACTGAAATATCGCAGACAACAACAATTGGGCACTTATTAAGCCACATATCTTTGATGATTTCAAGTCTAGGAGGCAAAAAAAATACCCCACGTCTGAGGACACACTCATTTATCGGCATCAGGTTTCACGATCCTAATGAACGAATTGGTGGAATCACTAGTACTCGACTTTTCTTCATCAGGAATGCAAATCCCGACAAAAACAAAGAAAAGAAAGAAGGAGAACCAGTAAGACCCACCTGGCCGCGAAGTTTCACGGAGAGCACACTCCCTTTCTTGACGCGCTCCCAGGGAAGCGCGAAGAGCATCCTCGTCTTCACCACGAAGCACCGCCACCAATCGAACTCCTCCATCTCGAACTCCTCTTCCACAGGGAACTCCCTGCCCTCCGCCTCCCCGACCGCGCCGGCTGTCTTCTCCGCCACGGCTCCATCGGAATCGAAACCCTCCCCATTCTTTGACGCCGCCTCCTCGTTGTCGTCTTCGGTCTTGGAGGCGGCAGAGGAGGATTCAAGGGCTCGGACACGGAATCGACAGAGAATAGGAGGGGAGGCCAGACGGAGGGGAGGACAGCGGCAGGATGAGGAGGAGGAGCGGAGGCTGGCGAAGCGGAGGAGGGAGAGGGAGGAGGGCGGTGGATTGAGGAGAGGTGCGGCCATGGAAACCCTCTTCCTCCTCCCCTTCACCCCGTATTTATAGGCGCGGGGAGGAAGAAGGAGATTAGGAGGTGAGGGGACTGGCAAAGGTAGACAAGGTTGCTTCATAGCCACGTCATCATCATGGACATTTACATTTTTCCACCTGAAGTTTCAAATTTTGGTTTTTATATTTAGCACGAAACCTCTCGGTTCCACTAAATCAGAAAATCCTTCACTTTCATTCCTTCAAAGAAAGAGAAAAAACAGGACTACATACAAGAAAAATCCATTGAAACAGCAAATTGTTCTTGAGTTCCTTCTTCACTCACTGAACAATCAACAAAGACCCAACTTTTTAACAATCTCACAACTATTTTATCCATTTCACCCTGCTCCAAGTCTTAGCTTGCCGTTTTTATGGTATGCCCACACCTAACTTAGCAAGTGCACAGCTTCAGTATCAAAGCATGGTATTCGCTTCGCGATTAATGGCAGTCTCCTTCTAACTCCAGAATATTGTTTTCACTGGCTACACATCTTGTATTACTTAGCCGTCACCTTGGCCCGGAGAGTTCGATTGCTTGGACAAGCAATGACGAGTCATCGGTAAGGTTAGAGTAGCATCTCTCCGCGAAACTGAACTCAGGCATCTTGAAGCTCTGGGAGTTGACTCTCTGTGAGGCTTCCCATCTCTCCACGAGGCCATCGCCTTCGAGCATCCGCACGACTTCAGACATTCTGGGCCTGTGGCCAGGGAGGAACTGCGTGCACAAGAGCGCAACTTGCACAATCTCTTCAAGCTCAATCAGATCGTAGTTGTTCTTTAAGTTCTTATCGATGAGCATATCCAGCTTCTTCTCTTGATGAATCATCTTCACCTGAATTCATGGTAAAGAAAGCATAAGCGACTACTAATTACTGTATCAGTATATGATTAATCTAACATTTGAGATTCGCATCATTCTTACCCAATCGAGCATGGTGCCTTTCTGGTTCACAGACTTCCCGAATTCTAAAGCTGTCCTGCCAGTGATGAGCTCGAGTAGGAGTATTCCGAACCCGAAAACATCTGTTTTTTCAGACGACTGTCCGGTAGAGAGATACTCCGGAGCAATGTGCCCAACGGTACCGCGGACAGCAGTAGTTACATGTGAGTCCCTGTGATCCAAGAGCTTTGCTAGTCCAAAGTCACCTACTATGGCTTCGCAATAATCGTCTAGCAAAATGTTACCAGCTTTTACGTCTCTGTGAATTATCTTTGGATCACACTGCTCATGAAGGTAGAGTAGACCTCTTCCAGCTCCCAGTGCTATTCTCTTTCGAGTAGTCCAATCCAATGGGGGTTTTCCTATATCGACAAGAAGTGGATTAAAGGATTTACCAGATTTATGTATCTGAATGTGAATGTTGACTGTTTTTTAAATTTTATCATAACTTCAACTGCACAAATCATTTGAAGCAACTATAAATCTTATTATAGTAACCATTAGGTTTTGTTCTTCGGTGGTTACCTTTGAGCCGAGAAGCAACACTTCCATTTGACATATACGGGTACACAAGCAGTCTCTCCGTCCCAGTCATACAGAATCCGCAGAGTCTAAGGAGGTTCCGGTGAACAGCCAGGCTAATCATCTCAACTTCAGTCTGAAACTGGATCTCACCACCAACGGCACTTCCATCCTTGAGCCTTTTGACAGCTACTAGAGTCCCGTCTTTTAGATGGCCTTTATAAACTATTCCAAAGCCGCCTTTACCGAGTATGTTCTTGCTGCTGAAGTTATCTGTCGCAATCTGAAGTTCCCGAAACTGGAACCGCTTTAGATTTCCAAGGCAGACTTCCTCATCATGTTGTTCTGTACCAATTGACAAGATTATGTTCTTGAGTCAGCACTGATGGAGTATTTAAAGGATCAAGATGCTAATAGATCTTACTCATTACTCACCATCGACATGGTAAAGAATTTGTTGGGCATGCCTTTGCTTCCACCAAAGAAGTATCCCAACACCAAGAACCACTAAACCGAAGAAACCAAAGCTGAATCCAACTGCCATAGCGACTTTATGGTTTCTTGGTTTTGCTACGTTCGTAGTGCCTTCATGATACATGAATGGAAGTTGAAATTCAAAGACAGAAGACAAAAAAAACACAAATTAAGAAGCAAAACAATACTATAACATCTATAAACACCAAGTACACTATGTCAAAGATCAAAATCTGAATTAAATCTGTCACATAATCTTGCTTTTGATGCATTTAAACAAAATATTCCCTAAAACAAAGAAAAAGAAATCACAAGATTCAAGTTTGACTAACTCTCTGAATTATTCAAGTCGTAGGACATCGGCATGGGAGTCATCCCGAAGCACTCTTTCTCTGAATCAATAGCACAAATTAAAGGATTTCCAACAATGCTGCAAAATTCAAAATATTGAGGTTATATAACTCAATGCAATCAAACAAGAGGGATCATTACTGCTCAATCAAATACTGAAGTACCATTTTCAGTACAAAAAACAAAATTTTACACTGTTTTGAGTAGAAAATGAAGCAAATGCAACCATTAATATATTTTCCAACCGTATATAAATCTTAATTATCGCATACAAAAGAGACATTGATTTCCAATGATAGTAGGATTCACAACATTGACTTATGAACGATACCAATTTTTAGAAACTGAGGGTCTACTCGATTGAATGCTCACTGACTATTCCATATGAGCAGACACAGCTCAAACAGTACCCCATGTTTCAAATGATAAAACTAAAGACAAAGATGGAGAAGAGAAGCCAAATTTTTCTTACTTGAATGTCTTTGCCGGAAAATTCGGTACAGGCCCACTCAAGTTGTTGTAAGACAAGTCCCTGAATCACGAAATAGAAAATTCTCAGCCAAACAGTTCCTGTAGGGTAGTTCATCGAATGACAAGCTCATGTGATGGCTTACAAGAACGCAAGCTGTGTCAGATTGGTCAAAGACATAGGGAATGCTCCTGAGAGACTGTTATTATTAAGCCTCCTGGTTTTATTTCACAAAAGTATATGATCAACTCATGGATCCATAGCCTAAAAGGATAAAATTTGGGCACACAACACCACTTTGTTCTTACAAGTACTGTAGATCTTTCAGCAGACTTATGGAGGAAGGGATTTCACCAGTGAAGTAATTGTTGGAGAGGTCAAGCGTTTTGAGCTTTGAGAGCCTTCCAATCTCTTTAGGCATGAGTCCTGATATGTTGTTGTTTTGGAGGAGCCTGCAAAGTGGCATGTCCAAGATGAACAATGAAGAAAATATTCCCTAAACCAATTCAAGTTATCCAAATGAGAACTCACACAATCTCAAGATTTGTCAGATTGCCAATGCTCGGAGAGAGTGTGCCGGATAAATTTTGGCTTGGAGTTCCTCTGGCAAGATGAATCTAGGAATCACTTCTAAAAACAAAGCAAGAACAAGAGAAAGGAGGAAAGAATGTGTAGGGCACTCACAGGCCAATGACTAAGTTCTCAGACGAACAGGTAACCATGGTCCAGCTACAAGGATCCACAGAGTCCTGATCCCAGTTCTCAAGAACGCTGTGAGGGTCTTTCAAAGAGGCTTTGATTCCCATCAAAGCTTGAACTGTGAAAGCAAAGCCCAAGAAGAACACATCAAAGGGGAAGAAGGAGCTGAAACCAAAACAGGTTGGCGCGTTACCTTCGTAGTTAACGCCTTTAGGGGAGAGAAGCGCAGCAGAGGGAGCCCAAGCGAAGAGGAAAGCCACCAGAAACAGCTCGTGTGCATATTTACTCCTCCTTGGTCTCATTGAACCACCAGACTTCAGTAAGAAGCTTCCCATGATGAAGTGCTGAATCCTGGATCAAATCATTAATGGCCTCTTCTTGTGGATTCTAGTCTTCTTCTCATGAATTGGAAGAAGAAGAGTGCAGGCTTTGGTAGCCCTCTCTTTCTTCTTCCTCCTGATGCAGCAGTCAGTGGTGAGTAAAGGAAGAGGAAAAGCAAGGGACACACATGCCTGCCACCTTATGATGCTGGAATGCTAGAATCTGGAAATGAGTGTATAAATAAATAAAAAAATGAAGAAAAATCCTTGCTTTATGGGAATGAGTGAGATGTATACTTGGTTGAATGACTACTATAAAGAGCAAATACCATGCGGATGCAAGCTGACAATGCTGTGCAAGTGTGTGGAAGCGGAATTGTTCTGGCAGATTGAACAATTGGATAAGAACTTGGATTGGGATGGGAAACAGTTCATACGCTGACAATGAAAAACACAAATTAAATTGTTTGAACAACAAAAATGACATAAAGATCGGATTTTAGCAGTTGGGAGTGAACAAATGGCGGATTTAGTTGGATATTAAAATACTATAAGAAATTTCCAGAGCAGGTTTGTATGAGACCGAATCTAGAAGCAACGAAATATCACGAGAAAATTAGAACAGAAAAGAAACAGGGGCCAGAATAAAAGTAACAATTTATTGATAAAAGCGGAGCTATCTGCGTGAGAAGAGGACAAAAGAGAGCAAGAGTGAAGATGGACAAGGCAACTTTGTTCAGTACCTTTCTCTCGAGCTGTCACAACTCGAAGACAAAATAGATGGATTGTGAAGCACCGTTGGATCGATCTTGATCATGTAATTTTGGGATTCCTCAAACGAGGGAGGATAGAGATGGAAAATGGCATGAGAACAGAACTTTAATAATGTCTGTCAGTGCTCATCTGAGAGCTCCCACTCCACTGACTATCTACAAACTGTGAAATGAGAGCGATCATTCAGCATTGTAAATTGACAAATAGAAATCAGTAGTTAGTTTTGGTCAGTTTTAAGGAGAAGAAGAACAAAAAAATATAGCATGCAAACTGCAGTTGGGACTACACTTCAGGGTTCTAAAATTCTGATAAACAATAATTTATCTCAATAATGGTTAACAGTGAGTGAGAATGTTCACTGACCAACAAACTTCTTACAGGACCTCTTGTGCATTAGACCATCCAATTCACTAAATCATTTTAATAATGTTTCTAACAGCATGTGGTCACAAGAACACTGTAAATTAAAGTATTCCTCTTTGATTTGATAGCCTAAGCAAACCTAGGCAAAAACATGAGTACGAACTCAAAACGATTTGTATAATTTTTTCTCCAACAACAAACAATCAGGAGCATTGTGTAGATTAATAAATACTCAAAAAAAATTAGTTCATCCCAATGACATTGTTTAATTTATTCCATGCAAGGGAAGGCTCACACGCCGCTATGATTCCATAATTCCACCCTGTGCGATGAGTTGTTGGTGGGGCAAACTCGCTACAAAAGAATGGCGAGAAGGTCAAGAAGAATGGGGGAATGCTGCAGCATCTCTGTTGGGCTCTCTTTCCATCATTTCCAACCATTAAAATATTGCCCAAGTGCTGCCTTCAAGCTCGCCGGAGGTGAGTGCGCCCCCGTGTATTATGTATTTTTCTCGGGGCATGTTTTCTTTTGGTTTATCTATTCTCCCAATGAAAGTTTCTCCTCAAACATGTTCATATCACTTGCCTTGGCGCAGAGGGGCAAGCCAGCAGACTGTCAATCACTGTGAAAGAGACAGCAAAAGGAGAGTAATAGATAGGGAAAAGGAACAGTAGAAGAGAGAGAGACAAGTGGGAGACCACGCAGATTGAGGGGGGAAGAAAAAAAAAGACAATTCAACGAGAAATTTAACATTTTAATTGGGATTTTTAGTTTTTTACGTGCAAACCTTTTTTACGGCTTGAAAATGTTTTCCTAGCCCGGTTATACTTAATCTAATAAAAAATAGTTTCATTATTATAGTTATGATTTTATTACAAAACAGATTCAATCATATTCACATATACATTCATGTGTTATTTTGTAGATACTTATAATTGCTACAATTTATAACAATTACAATGTAGATTTAACTTATTCATCTAACATCTATGTTGTAATTATAATATTTTATATTTTATAGTAGCTATGATAAAGTAGATTTAACTTATTCATCTAACATCTATGTTGAAATTACTTAATTACTGTATTGTATTGTATTGTATACATGGTAAAAGGTTATTTGTTTGCTTCTAGTATCCTCGTCAATCCATTTCTAGGTCAATACGGAGGAAGTAAATCATGATGGCTACTAACCATTAGTGCAGATGGTCAAGATATGTGAGAGGTATATGCTCAAACGGCTAAATTTCGACGTAAGATCTTATATGACAATCTATCATGCCTTAACCATCGCTCCGAGGGGACACATTTTGCTGTACATGTTAGCGAAAGTGCTGCACACGGTTGCTAAATTAGCGTAGGCTCTTTTTACCATGGCGGATGGAATCAGTAAGAAATTCTGAGGGAGAAATAAAAGCAAAAGGAAAAAAAAAAACATCTTTTATTGTTTACCGGGGTAAAGGAATAGAATGATTAAAAAAAATTATGACCAAAAGACCTTTCTTCGCACCTAACTTTCAGAGTTTTAAGACACATTTGTTATCTTGCGAGTGCTTAGTTAGTTAAAAAGGTTATAGGTAGGAATCAATTTACGTTAGACATATGCTTTTGAGAAAAAACTTCTTTTACATCTCGTAATTTACCTTCAAATAATCTAAGAATGGATTGTGAAAAATGAGTATAATTAACTTTTTACTATAATCAAAGGGAACGTTTGTTTCTTATATTATTCCTCCCATCAACCATTGTGGTACTTGTTGTATTTTAAAGGAAAAATATCATTGTGATGTTGTATTTTAAAGAACAGTATTAGTATTATTATTATTATTATTATAATGGTGCTGTATATATTTCGAAATTCAATATCACTTTGGTATTACATAAATTTTAAAACAAGCATCACAATGATATTGATATTTGAAATCTAACCGGATCAACACTATGTTTTTCTTTGAACACAATGCTACCATGGTCGGTGGGAGAGATAAAATTGAAACAAGTATATTCACTGAGAAATCTCAAAGCTAAATGTGTCTTTTAGAATTTTACAACTTTAAATGCGCCCATAATCAACTGCCATCAGCCAACTTTACTAGCCTCCATCGTCAATCTCATAGTGATCTACCTTGTTTGACCTCATTGACAGGAAGATCGTTGAACTATATATAGTTTCTCTTGAACTTTTTAGTGCCATCCAACTACGGATCCTGAAAACAAACAATATGTTTATCAATAAACAAACTTCCCAGCACAAAATAGCAAGAGCCTTCACATTTTATTAAATGAGATAGTCCAAACTCCATAGATTATCACAGATATGATGTAGTACAACGACCAACGGAATCACAGCAATCTCCTTGTAGCATACATATAGTACAGTGATAGCAATCACTCCGAGATTCGGCTATGGCCAAACCTCTGCAAGAATACAGTCCATGGCTATATATGGATATTGCCAAATATTGCCATGAATAGAGGAGAAAGAACAGAGCACGTAGATTCATATTTGATTTCAGCATTTTCTTTGAAGAATTTTAGATTCTTCAATTTCTAAATTCTTTTGTTTGATAGGAATTTTACAATCCTTATTTAGGATCATGCAACAACCTAGAATCATTAAGAAAATGATTCAACCATCTAACAGTGCAACAACCTAAAATCATTAAGAAAACAATTCAACCACCAAACGATTCAACCACCTAACACTGCAACAACCTAGAATCATTAAGAAAACGATTCAACTACCTAACACAGGATTTTATCAATATCTACAACTAACATGTGAAAAAAACAAAAGCGGAGCATAAAGACATAGACTATAATTCTGCACATGTATCCAGAGACATCCTCATCCAAACATCGCTGGAAGAACTTAAAGATCAAAACTCGAATTAGCTATAGGGAGGGAGCGAGTGATCTTCCATAGATACTAGGGCAACGTTCGCAGTCTCTCCTATGGGGATCACACTCATATAAATATAATGTGGCCAAACCTGTTAGCTACCAATTAATGTTAATGGTAATGAGCTAATGAATTCTATATACAGTTTTTATCAGCCATAGGTAAGTTCCGAAATTATCAAATTGCGTAGAGTAATTTAAAATTTCCAAATCCCGTACTCACCTCCTATCTTACTCATATTCAATCGACTGATTAAAAAAATCAATTGAATCGATTTCTATTTGAAAATCAGTCGACTAATTTTTAACATTAGTCGAATTGATTTCTCTCTATGATGAAGTTTCAAACAAATCAGTCGACTAATAATGAAAATCAATCGAATTGATTTATTTTTGTATTAAATCGATTTTGGGCAAAATCGGTTGATAGATTAAACGACCTCGGATTGACTAAAACTAGTTCATATGTATTCAGTTGGTTCTCCTGATTATTTCCATGTTCTCAAATGTTAATTTGACTCAATATATTGAGAATAGTAAATTTTTTAACAAGAATTAAATTTTTCAAAATATATTAATGTTCAAAAAATCACTACTCTCAATATATTTGTCAAATTGATCTTTGAATGCATGAATATAATCAAGAGAACTAAATAAAAATATATGAACTAATATCATGTCAATCTGAAAATGTTTAATCCATCATCTGATTTTGTCTAAAAATGGTTGATGGACCTAGACAACTCAAAATGATATAAAACTAGTTCATATATGTTCGTTCAGTTCTCCTGATTATATTCATGCTCTTAAATGTCAATTTGACCCAATATATCGAGAGCAATGATTTTTTGAACATGAATGTATTCAAAAAATTAAATTCATGTTAAAAAAATCACGACTCTTAATATATTACGTCAAATTGATATTTGAGGGCAAAAATATAATCAAGAAAATAAGGTGAACACATAGAAACAAGTTTCATGTCGATCCGAGAATGTTTGGTCTATCAACTGATTTTGCCCAAAACTGGCTGATGGACCAAACAACCTTAGATTGATATGAAATGGTCCATCAGTTGGTTTTGCCCAAAATCAGCTGATGGATCTAAACAACTCATAATGATATGAAACTAATTTCTATTTATTTGTCTAATTCTCCTAATTATATTAATGTCTTCAAACATTAATTTGACTCAGTATACTGAGAACATTGATTTTTTTAATATGAATATTTTTAAAAAATCTAATTCGTGTTAAAAAAAACACTACTTCCAATATATATTGGTCAAATTGATATTTGAGGGTGTGCATATAATCAGGAGAACTAGCTAAACATATAAAAACTAGTTCATGTCAATCCGAGGTTGTTTGATCCATCAATCGATTTTGCTCAAATTGATATGATACAAAAGCCATTTGATTTGACTGATTTTCATTATTAGTCAACTGATTTGTTTCAAACTTCGGCATAGAGAAAAATCGATTTTGACTGATGTAAAAAATCAGTCGACTGATTTTCAAATAGATATTGATTGTACTAATTTTTTTAATTAGTTGATTGATTAGGGGTAAAATAGAAAGTTAGTACATGATTTAGTGATTTTAAAACTAATATACGTGATTTTAGTAATTTATATATGTGTGTGTGGTAAAAGGTGATTTCATTCGCCACCAGCGCCTCTGCCAACCCGTTCCTTAGCCAAAGGGTGACTACTAGCCATTAGTGTAGGCAGTCAAGGCATGAGGGAGGGCATGCTTGGACACGCCGAGTTAGATCACTACAATAT
>JBAMIE010196699.1:0-11454 GCA_037177295.1 Kaempferia parviflora
TACTCTAGTCAATTATATATGTATGCCTGGTTTTTAACTCTGCTTACATTTTGAGCTATAAAGGTATTCTTGACCTGATAAGTTCATCCTTATTCAAAGAAAATTCCCAATCAAAGGATAGATCACCATACTTCTACTATCCTTTTTTATATTGGTCTTGCTCTGCTTGGTTTTACACCAAGAAACATCTATCATCTATTTAATTATTATGCTTTCATTTGCTTTCTGCAGCATTGCTTTAGGTGTGGTAATGTTGATGTTAATGAAAACCTGCTCACATGCCATAGATGCTCTCGAAGCTACCATCTTCGGTGCATTGACTCTTCTTCTGAGGTTTGTGACTGCCAGTGCATATTTTCTCCTTCATATTTTCTGCATGAACATGTTGGCCTAATATTTCTCCTTTTTCACATTTAGTATGTTCCTGAAGACAATTGTCTATGCTCTGCTTGTACTGAAAAATGCAATACTGAGGTACCTTTACTGCCCCAATCGGGAAAAATAATAGAAAATGAAATTGTTAAGGAACCTGGAATGAGTTTAGTGAAGCTGGATGACCAGAAAGTATTGTTGCATTCAAGATCTCCTGAAGAGAAATTTACTGAAGAAAGTGCTTCCCTAATGGATCCAACTGTCAAGAGAATAAACATCATTACAGATAATTTAGGTGCAGATTTTGAATCAACAGGAAAGGTTGTTGAAGAAGCTTCCCGATTTTTATCATCAAATTTGGAGAGTGTAGGTAGATCAACTTCTATAGACCTAAATAGTTGGACCGAAACAGATCCTAATTCCAGATTTTCAGAGAGTGTTGCCTTGGTAGTCAGTTCGGATAAAAAATGTGGCATAGTTCTGAATGATGATTACCCAAAAGAGAATACCAAGACTCGCTTGATTACATTTCATAGAAGAGTAAAAAAGAAACAAAATGTAGATGATCAATCGATCACAAGGTATTCAAGGGATGAGGGCAAACAGAGTCAAGCTTGTACACAGAGCCATGAATTAGGACAAGGCTGTAGATGTGCTGACTCAACAGTAATATCTGAAGTAAGTGGGCCTAGTCAACTCCGTGAGGTTCAACAGAATGTGGGTATTCTTTAACCTTTTTTATTTTATTTCATTTTTTTCTTCTCTAGTTTCCTTTTGTGTGAGGGAAAAGATGGATTTTATCTTTATCTAATGTTGTTATATTATATGCTTTCTGTTGTTTATTTCTTTCAATACCCACAAACTAAACTGCAGAAAGGAGAGACAAAAAAAATGAGGAATATCAGAAACAATAAAACACACCTCTTGCACACACAGACAGGCCATTGTTTAAACAGTTTGATCTTCTTTTCCCTTCTTTGTATGTGTGAGGGTGGGTTGACTGTGCGTTTTTTTTTTTTTGAGCATATCAACTCTTGTTTTTAAACTTGCATACTACCATAGAGAAAAGGTACCATTTACTTGCATATTCCTGATACCCTATTCTACAACCTTAATAAAGCATTGCCAGTTAAGCTTCTTCAACCAGGAACGGTAGCCAACATTATTATGAATCTTGGTGTCCACATCAGTTGCTATTTAATAAAAAATTTACATGTGGTATGGAGTCGTTTGTTATCTCTGCCCCTCGTTGGGTCATGCTATTCAAATTCTTAGGTCTACATTTTTTATGGAGATTGTGGAATTTTTCAGTATTGGATGTTTATGTGGGTAATCTAGAAAGTCTAAGTCTAGGAAAAAGTGTAAATTACCCTAGGAACGAAAAGGAGAATATATAAAACTTATGCCTTGCTCTTCTGAAGCTTCTATCACCATCATTTGGTAATATGAACTATGTAGACTGATACTACTTGTGTCTATTTGTAGAACATTTGTAGACCTTACATTTGTTACTTTTCTTGATGCCATGCCACCTATATACTGCTTTATCTTTTCATACAAGGAATATTTCTTAGTTTCAATTGTCTAGAGCTGGTGGTTTCCAATTCAAAACTATGTCGCCATTA
Organism: Kaempferia parviflora; assembly: GCA_037177295.1. NCBI lineage: Eukaryota > Viridiplantae > Streptophyta > Magnoliopsida > Zingiberales > Zingiberaceae > Kaempferia > Kaempferia parviflora. The sequence continues at coordinate 1,998 of JBAMIE010196699.1, forward strand.
TCTAGTTGCTTTTGTGGAACTGACACGAATTATTCATTTTGTTGATGTGCATTCTTGTTGGAGTTTAATCTGAAACTGCATGACAATTTGATCTATTTTAAAGGACTTCTTAGGAAAAAGTAACTAATCAATATGACAAGAGCTATTTCTTGGTCTGCATTTGATCTTGGATCTTTAGAAAAATGTATCATGTTATTAAATCCTTGTGATATGCTGGATAGGCACATGATATCAGGAAAGATCAGGATGTTGAAGCTAATGGTGCTGGACTTGAACATGTTGGAGCAGGGTAATTTTTCTGTTCTTGTTGTTTGTCTTTATAGTTTCAGTTCTTTAAACTGAAATGCATTTGTGTTTATTAGTGATGCAGCAGATGAACAAAAAGAACTATGTTTTCAGAGATCCCATATCATGTCTGAAGATCCCATGCCTTCCCAACCTTCACACGATCTTAATCGTCAATTTGTTAACTTGGATGGTTCAGCAAGTGATGCAACAGAAGAACCTATATTACCGCACAAAAACAAGCATTCAGGAACATCCAGCAATGTTACATCCATGACAAAGAACAAGGGAACTGAATTAGTGTTAGAGGAGATAGGGATGGTGAGTGGAACAAAGCTCTTTGCTCCCGTGCCTGTTTCTATCAACTCAAAGCCAAGTAAAAATCCAACTGTTTTTACGGCTGAAAACTTGCTGGAGTCACAAAATTCATCTCAGAATATTGAGCTTGTAATTGTCGATGAGGAAGCTAATGACAAAGCTAAACCGTTAAAGTGGCTGAAAATGCTTGACAATGAATTGGAGGCTAAAGAAGGAATTGGATCATCCAATCAGATAGAGAAAAACAGCAGAAATTGCAGAGTTGGATCAAATGGAAGAGCTTCCTCTGTGAACCCTATTGATATATCCACAAAGATTCAACTCAACAAGGTGAAGTTATACCTAGGAGCACGTAACATTTATTGACTTTTCAACCATTTCTGCTGAATGTAAATGTTCTTATGTTTCATATTTCTCAAATAAATTGACAAGGAAAAAATCAACAATGCTATGCATGTTGTATACCATTTCTCCCCTGATTTATATTACTTCACTGCAGGATATGCCAAAAGAATGCAAGAATCAGATATCCAGATTACAGGATACACTCCAGATTAGGTCCAATTTCTCAATATATGAAAAGCAACAGAATGAAAGGACATCAAATGACCCTAAATATACAAATTTCCTTGATCTTTCTCTTCCTTTGGATTCTGAAGCACATGAAGTTTCCATGAATGATCTACGGGGCACGATGGTGTCAGTAAGTGTCAAAGACACTCTCAAATACAGTTGGAATAAGGTGGGTGGTGCTGCATCCCTGGATAAGCTATTCCATGAGAATGATTTGATTGGCTCTCGAGTGTTGAAAGAGAGCACTTTCTTAGATAAAGTTCAGAGGTTTTCTCACGAATGGTCTGAGGAAGAATTAGATTCCCTTTGGATTGGTGTGAGAAGACATGGATTGAATAATTGGAGTGCCATCTTAATGGATCCGAAATTATGCTTTTCAGAATCAAAGGTCGCAGAAGACTTGGCTGAGCAATGGGATAAAGAGCAAACGAAGCTTCTTAATGGTGCATCTTATCAGCCAAGAGGACCAACTTCAGATCTTTCAGTGCGACTTGGTGGGGGCAGTGATTACAGTTGTTGGGGGCATACAGCATCAAATAAGTTTTACAGAGAGAGAAGCATGCCATGCTATGATCTACCGGCACTAAGAGCAGAAACTAAACTTTCTCTAGGTGGTGTATATGGTCAGAGTGAGAACAATACCAAGAGAAATTTGCCTCAGTTACCAGGCTTTTCTGTAAACTCTCTTACATTCAGAAATTCCATTACAAATCCTTTTATAGGAAGCATCCCTACATGTTCAATTCTCCAAAGGCCAGGAACTGGTTATCAGAATGCTTTGAGTACAAGATACCACTGGTATGATTGTGAACCATATACTTCACCGAAAAAAACAGATGAAGCGGAAGCTCCCAAAACAGGCACTGCAAATAATACTCTTCCCCATTGGCTCAAAGAAGTGTTGACTATCCCTCAACAGCGCAGTTTTCCAGTGACTTGTGGAGTTTCAACCTTAAACGCTGGTACTATGATCAATGCTGATGAAGGACTCACTGTTTTTCCTAGTGCCATTGAGCCTCCTGTTCGGCACAAAGATTCCCGGGGAAGGGGCATATTGAAGAGGAATAACATTACCTCGAGAAAGAATGTCAACGGTGTTAGGTTGTCTGAGAATTCGGAAAATTCTTTATTGCATAGTAGATTCTCCTTCAAATCAAATGTGGGATCAATTCCTCCAAAACCCGCACCACCTTTCAATACAGTTCCTCGAGCAAGTAATGATGCCTTAGAGCTGAATAACAGTAGTTGTGAACCTGCTGTACCAAGTAATTTAGTAGTTATCGAGAGTGATGTGTCTTCGGAGGAAACGATATCGGATGATCAGGGAAATAGGTGGTAGCTTGCCCCCATTAGAAACTATCACCATAGTCATCTGTACAGAATTTTGTTATGTCTGCCAAGTTTCGATTATGCAGCAAGTATCTTGTAGAGTTTTGTCATGAGTTGTAAGTTCCGCTTTCCACGCTTGACCTGTTGCTTTCTTGCCCCCTTGATATTCCTCTATGGTGATTGCCATCTTGATCCTGTTTTGGTCACCCGGCATTTTGATCTTTGGATCTTCCCTATGTTGTTGTATCGTCTGAGATTAGTTTTTGTCATGCAAGGAAAAGAAAGTTTATCTATTTACGGGAACTTGGTGACTTCGTTTTCCCTACTAGATCTTCAGGATTGGCGATCAGTGGGATGAAGAAACTCTAAATAAGATTCTATTCCCATCGATCATAAAAGATATCAGGCAAAATCATAGTAGCAATCCTCCTGAAGAGGCTTTGATTCCAAGTGTTGGCGGACTGGACTGGACTGGACTGGACATGATGGTTTAGACCGGAGGAAGATTCAATCGGGTTTACTACAAAAACACATGGTTAAGACTGGTAAAAATCGAAATAAAATGAATAACAGGTATCCTTAATTCTGTGTCTTTTTGAGATTTATAACATATTTCACTTGTATGAGTTTTGTAATAATTTCTTTAGTTTCAATTGATTAGGAAAAAAGAATTTTTTTTTTAATCTTAATAAAAACACACATTTTGAAGATTACACCATAAGATTTAAAATATCAAACCCTATTGGACTTTTGATCTTTAGCTGAAATGATACTATGTCGTTGTGTTAATATTTTGATGCATAGTGTTGGTGACTATTTCAACATGGTATTAATATTTTGATGCATAGTGTTGGTGACAAATTGAAGGATAAACGAGGAAGGAGATGAAGAGTAGAATCTAGTTTCGATAATTTATTAGAATGATATATTTTGACCGTTTCACCCAATATGATATGTGATTTAAAATCATATTACACCATATGAATCAAATAGTAAATATTGCATAAGATCAAATAATTTTAACTTGAAAATATAGTGAAAAATAACATTCAATATCAAGATCCATCGTAACTTGTTGTGCAACGCGTATACGATAGAACTTTAAGCTCTTTCAATCTGCAACATCTATAACAATGATCAAATAACCACTAAAAAATGAGACTAACATGTTCCTGAGTTCATGTTGAACAATTCGTGGTTCTTCGGCAAAAATCACCTTCAGTTGACCATTCAAAGATGAAGGTTAAGGTCGATCTCGCCCTCGAACTCATCATCGTCACGCTGGAATGTGAGGCTTGAGCTTGCAGGGGGCGATGGCAACATCAGTTGGGGCGATGGCACGATCAGTTGTTCGGTATTTGATTCTTTCATAGCCCTGGAGGGACCAGCATAACTCCCAGTATATTTCCTTTGCCAGTTTACAAACCTCAATTGCTCTTCTCTTGCCAAATGATGGTCATAAGGAGAAACCGAGGAAAATTGCGGCAGAGAATACCGTGGCTCGGTCCTTGAAGGAAAATGATAAGAATGTTGATGTGTTGGGTAATAAGGAGGGTAGATCCATGGACGGAAATGGCTTCTAATAGCATGTGTGGTTGATGGAGTTACGCGAAGAAAAGTTTGTGGTGAAAACATGGGAAGGAGTGGGGAATGCATGCCATAGATCTCAGCTTCATGTTCAGCTATCTTGGCGGCATCTCGTTCCCTTCGGTGGCCATTTTGGTGGCCACCCAATGCTTGAGAGCTTGCGAAGACGCGATCACAATATTGGCACTTGAATGTCGCCTTTTTCTCCAGTCTGTCCTCCGGTTTGTTCTCTACCGACTCTAAAACTTCATTCCTTGCTTCTTCATTAGCCATTTGATCTAGCAAAAAAAAAAAAAAATTAAAGTTTTCCATATGAAGGTTAATAAGGAGATTATCCAAAGGAAACATTGATCAACTAGGAAGTGAAAACTTGATATGAAAATGCATAATGAATTCAAACAATCTCATAGAAAAAAAATTCTCTAATAGAAAAACATTGAAAACAAAACAAATAGCATCTTCATTCGATAACCTAACCTACGCTAAGGATAAGAGCACACAGGATTCACTACTTCTGGTGTGAAGAAGATGCACGAGTGAGATGTGCTTGAGAATTGGCCTCTTCTTATACTATTTTCCACATGAGGAAAAAGCTCGAAATGGAAACCTGTTCTTAAAGGGAAGCATTTACTGAATCAAAACTCTCGAAAAGAAGTCTAGGTTATTGAAGAATCATCCAGGCAAAAAAGATCTTTAAACATAATGGGAATAATGAATTAAGGCATCCTCTCTTTCCTTAAGCAATATATCCATCCCCTCATATGAAATAGCAACAAGTGTGATCATTATAGTCAACAAAAATTACCATAAAAGAGAAATATGAGTTCTCCAGTTGTCAGTTCTTGATATTTATCGAAACAATCTGTGGACGATGAGCTGCAATAATTTTTCAAACTTAAAAAAGTTCACTGGCCATCTGTAAGCGATGATTCAACAGAGTCCACATTAACTCAATATCTATCTATTTTGTACAATTATGAAAACAAAACAAATCCAATTGTGACAAGTATTGAATTGTTTGTTCCATGGCAACTTACAGAACATTGTGTCTAATTATGTCAAGTGACGCATGCTTACTCTCTTGGCATAAATCCAAGAAATTAAATTGAGATGCTCTTCTGGACATCATTTAAAGGAAACAATAAGCGAAATCCAATAAGGCTAGTCATGAATGAAACTTCGATACTGCCAACAGATTTAAAAATAAAGTTCAAAGCCGCCTTTCTGAAGAAGAAAAATTGATCAATGAGAATAAACACTCGGCATAATATATGTTTGCAAAATTGGCATGAAGTTAATGAAAGAAACCAAAATTTCCTTTAGTTTACTAAGTGCGTAAAGTAAGAAATGAAGGTAGGTTAAGGCTTCCTGAACCGAGATTAAGGAGAAAAATAAGTAGGAGCCATCAATTCGAACTATTCTTGTCTAGGTAATTCCGTGCCGGGATTTCAGTTCCCGGCCAACGGTTTGTGCCAGTATTCAGCAAGCATTGAAGTGTGTTTCGCGACCAAATAAATTGGTATTATCTCTTACGAGATTTGAAGTATCATTCCGACCGTGCCATATTTAAGTCCCCGACCAAAAAGTTATTGTGTCGACGCTTACCAAAGAATCGAAGTGTATTTCTTGACCGAATAAACCGGTATTATCTCGCACGAGATTTAGAGTATCATCATGTCCTGTGCCATCCAAAATGTTGTGGTTTTGGCATCATATTGTGCTAACACTACATCTAGCTTAATTCACACCCATATACATGAACTTGAATGAATGTTACCCGATCAACAAAGTGAAGAGTATCAAGGTACTCACAAGATGTTTAATGAACATAAATTCCAGACATTGTCTTGGAAGATCAAAATCATTGCCAAAGGTGATGAAACATAGTATGCAATGTTGCAGTTGAATTGAGATTTAATCTAACAGTTCTTTCACTTTTTTTTTTAAAAAAAAATTAAATTTACCTGATTGCCATTGGGCTTCTTGCTTGGGGAAGAAGATCTTCCACATATGGGAAGCTCAAACCAACCGGAAGAGACGAGTTGTAGACCATTCTGGAATGGAAGCATCAACTGTCGTCTCCGGATGGTACGCAGACTTAGTAGACGGTTTTTAAGGTTTCGCCGCTCCGGCGAACTCCGATCTGCTACTTGATTTTAAGACTCTTCCACGCCTTCTGTCGCCACGGCCTCCGCGCGGCTGTCTCCGTCCGCCTCCTCGATTGCACGTACCCCAGTGGGGTCTCTAGCGCCGGCATCGTGCACGGCCACGGAGATCGGCGAGCCCCAATCGTCGACGAGGGCAAGGGCACCGGGCTAAGCAGATCGGAATTTGGATCGGGAAATTTACACTTTGACCCCCAAATTTTCAACTCTTTGGTCATAATACCCCTAAATTATTATTTAATTTTTTAACTCTTGCCATTTCACTTGGCTCATCCATAGTAAGTGGGTTGAAATTTTAAAATATTTTATTAATAAAGTTTTAAGGACATTTTAAAAATTATTAAATATTACAGAGCATTTTAAAAATTGACCTAATAAATATTTAATTCTCTATCTTTTTTATAATGGATAGATGTATATCTATAATTCGCAATAAATTCGAAGCACAATCTATTTACAGTCAAATAGCAATGCAGTGGTAGCATATCACTTGATCACAAATATGACAGTTCTGAACTGACGACTTGATGTTTTGAGATTGACGGTTCGATAGTTCATAATCGACGGTTCAAAAATTTTTGATAGATTGACCTTTAATTTAACTGTTTAACGTGATTATAATTCACGGTTCAGAATTGTACAATTTATTTCACGGTTCACCATGATTCAAGATTATTATATTAAAAATTTTAAATTTTAAATTTATTAAAAACTTACACTTATTTAAGTTATCTATATATCCCCTTAATTAGGAAATAGGGGCATCAAATCTCACATGGTTTTTATTATATATTTTTACCCTTTTACATTAGAAAGCGGTGTTGTTACTCATTTCCATTTCTCGTTCTTATTGTATTCGTTACTTCGGTATCAAAATCTTTGACTTCGTCATCTAAAAGTTACATTCATTGAATTATTTTATCAACTCTGATCCACTCGTCAAGTAACACTTGAGCTTCTAATAAGTCGGGAGATAAAGTTGATCATCGTTCATCTAATATGTTACCGACAACACTAAACATTTACTCCACAGCAACAATTGACACTAAACAAGCTAAAACTTCTTTAGCGATCAAGGAAAAGACGAGAAAACTTTTAGCATTTTGTGACCACCACTTTAGGATATCAAAATTTTTGCTACCTGCTTCACTAAAAACAAAAGAAATTATAAAATAAGTATCAAGTTCCGGTATAGAATTTGAGCATACGTGTAGATGTTTTGTTTTCGTCCATTCTTTTAACAAAAGTTGTAATTTTGTAAGTTTTTAAATTACTACTAGTAATTTGTTATGTTTCAGAAATATTATATTGTATTTTATATTTTACATAATATTAATTATAAATACCATATAAATAAATTCTAACATTATATATAATATTAAGAGAAGATTAATTTTTAATTAGAATTAAAATGTCATAATACAAAGTTAATATTTCTTATAAAACTTCTAATTTAAATCTAAGATCTAAAAGAATTATAATTAAATAAATTTCAAAAATATAATTAAATAAATTTCAGAAATAATATAAAAATATTTTCCCATCTAATTTTTATAGCTAATATGCAAGAAGATAAAGATTCATTTTTAATATGTTCATTTAAAATTAAAATTATACTAGAAAAATTCTTTAAAATTAAATAAGAAGTGGGATTCTAAAACCAAAAAGATGTTCGGTTGTATTATTAAATACTTTTAAATTTTCACAAATATTACTATAAATATTTTATTATTGTGAAAATAAATATATATTAATATTAGTATTTTATAAAAAAAATAAACATAATAATTTTTTATATTGAAATAAATCTTATAATAATTGATATGTTGAATTCAAATGTCTTGGTATATTATATGGAAATTTTTATTTGTTTTACAAAACTTACGTCATTGTGTTTTATTACAGATGAATGTGACCATAATTAAGAAATTACAATTTTAATTAGTTTAATATAATTTTCTAAATTTGTTAATCTAGCTTGAACATATAAATTTAAAATTAGCATTATTTAATGATATTAAAAATATTTTGTGAGTTAATCTATATTTTTCTAAACTTAATATAATAATTATGTGATGTTATGAACGATTTATAATAATTTTTTTTTTAGATTCAAGTGTTATCGATCCAATGGTAAGTCACATAAATGTGGTTGTTAATGATCACTCTAAATATGGGAATATAAAGAAACTTTGTTATTTAATTTACTAAATTCATCTATTAAATTTTTTTTCCTTGTTTTACTAATTTTTTAATTGTATGAGTAAGTGTCATTTTAGGAACACGTTTAACACATGAATTAAGAGATTTTTTATTAAAAAAAATTCAGATGTGTATTTAGATTCAAAACAAAGAAAGATATTCTAGAAAATAAATTAGCTAATAATTTTCTCAATTTTATTATCAGAATATAAAAATAAACTGGAATCATACTACCGCTAATTGAAGAAAATCTAGATAATTGTATTGAAAATGGTCAAGTCCATATTCTGTCAGGTGCTTCGTTTCTACTATTGTGTTAATGACCCATCGCTACTGATGGCTTAGAATTTGTAGGAAGTATTGTAGTGTTTATATTTTGTATGTAATTCTCCCGACAGAAGAGTGACATTCTTAAAATGTTAGTGAAAATATAAAATTTTAGAGGAGGAATTTCCCAAATCTTATAAGTAATTGCATTGGTACTTATGTTTCAGGTGTCAAAATCGGAAGGTGTTATGTCTCCATGTCTCCTCATTGGTGGATTGAATGTTGAGGTCCTCACATAGATTCATTATTTTTTTCCTCCGAGATTGAGATGATGAACCTCCATAGCCTCCTTACATTGTAGTTAAAAGCTAAAAATAAAAGTACATAGAAATAGAGATTTGAATCGTAAATATGTAGAGAATGTGAAATTAAGAATAAGAATAGAGAAGATGTGTGTGAAAATGATGAAATAAACTCTTTATTTATAGAGTTTGTATAGTAACGGATACTAAATTATAGTCATTGATAAAAAAACGGTTAAATGATGTTAATAGTTGAAAAAATATCCAAAAAAAAATCATCTCCATCACCCTTAGTGGCTAGAAATTGCCAGTTAACCAACGGTTCCAATGGATAAAAAAAAAAAAATTTGAGCCAGCGGGCCGAACCGAAGTTTAACCAGCGGTCCGCTGGTTTTTGAAAGTCTAAAATCATAACCGATCCAACATCCT
>JBAMIE010196732.1:0-11451 GCA_037177295.1 Kaempferia parviflora
AAAGTTTTATCTCGGAAGATAAAATTTTATCACTCTGAAGGCGCCTTGGGCAAGCTTGGAGGTACCTTCAGCCCACGAGATCAGATTTTCAGAAGGTATAAAAAGGCCCCTGGAGTTAGGAAATAAAAATAACTCAAGCACAACTCTTGTAATCAATTCCTTGTTTATTTCTGAGCTTTTAAAGGGTGTTAATTTTACTTGGTTACAACCGAGGAGGTTGTTAATCCAAGACAAATGAAGCTCTAGCAGAATTTCCTTCTCGAACGAATCATCGGAAACGGAGAAGCCTCGTACATAGAAATTTGACTCAGTAAACTTAGAAACAGAGAAATGAATTCGAACAATGTGTGTTATCTTAAACTAGCTCGACTAGGGCCTTATTTATAGCTCCTGATCGATTTTATCTAAAAGCTGACGTCACATCTTCCAGGGCACTCAAATCGGTCCGGACGCCCCCATGTGGATAGGTTTTATCCTCATCCGCAACGACTCCCTGAATCTGCATGGATAAAGTTTATCCACCTCCGACCGCCCAGACTGTGCTGACGTGGATCGGTTACACGACGATGCCCGACTCGACGTTCGGAGGGGTCAAGGTGCCCGGAGCAATCAACTTTGAATTGACTAGTCCGGTTCCCTCTGACTTGCTCCCAAGCTTCCGGCTTCGTCTTTGATCGCCTTGGTGATCTCGAACATCCGAAATATGGTTCACCCGAACACATGTTCCGTCCTTCTCGAGAGGGCTTCCTCCCCGACTTCTGGTCCCTAAGACCGCCGCGCGTGTCCTTCTCGCTCCGCCGGTGTACTCTTCCGAAACTTCTCGTCTCTCAGATGCGTCGAACTCATCTACTCAATTCTCACACTATCATTCTCGTCCACTTCATCTTCCACTCTACTTCTTATATTCTTAAACTCCTACGTACTTAAATATAAAGTTAAAAATTAATATAACATAACTTTAAGTAGTTAATCACATTAAAATTAATTTAAAACGTCAACATATATATTAATAAATAGAAAGGGTGTTTTAAAATTGGGTAGAATTGTTAAGGGACAAATCCATGTGTCAGATAACATGCTCTTGGCAGTTGGCATTATAAGGTGACAAGTGCATGGCGTCCCACTCCACGCTTCACATGCCCATAAATAATTGCATGCGGGCTGTAATTTAGCTACTACATTAATTGCACCCTCTCCCCTCGCGGGCCCCGCCCAATTAAGGTTCCTATTTAAATCAAATTTGCCAACTCGGAACCCAGAGACAAGACTACGAGAGCCACCGCCGCTGGGGCCCGCATGCTCCCTTCATGCGCTCTCCTTTGGAAGGAAAGGAGGGAGGAGTTACCGGTGGGAGGCCGTAACAGGGCCGTATACGGAAGGAGTGATACGGTTCGTCCTCCTCGACCTGTATCGGATGTTCCGCTCTGGACAGGGAGCGCGGGTTTTTGCTTCTTCAAACTGACCTCCATTGGTCGCTGTGGCTGTATGGTGTCCCCGAGAAGTGACCGGATCGGCACTTCTCTCGAGGCGTCCTCTATTTTTAAAAAAGGTGTAGACGTTCCCTTCCCGTTGATCTGAACGCCCCTGTCTGAAGGGAAAATAACGAAAATGCCATCGCCGGGTTGGCTCGAGGAGCAGCGGTAGGGTGGCAATTTGTAAATGGGAGTTATCTTTTGGCTTGCTCCGTCCTCGTCACCACCGCCTCCGCTCTATGGGCCGGCGCCGCCGATGGTAGCCAGTTAGCTGCTTCTTCCTCCTCTGCCTTCCCCTCGTCGCGGGATCTCTTTATAACGCACATTAGCCTTCACTTTTTCTTTCGGGTTTGAGCTGGGAGGAACAAGAACAGGCTGCGATCAGTAGGGGATCTGGAGGTGCACGAAATCGGAGTGGGTGTAGGAAAGGCGCCGTCTTGATCTGGATCTTTCTGCTGCTAAAGTTTGATCTATAGGAGTTATGTGCATGCGGATTTTACGGACGCCGTCTCTTGGGGTAATTTCTATTGTTGGCTGTGGCTGAAGGTGGCACTTTGTGCTTGATTGTGGGTCGAATCTGCGGAATGTAGGTTAAGTACTGGTGAGTGTTAGTAGCGTTTTTTGACTTGTTGATTTAGTTTTCTCAAAGGAGGACGCTTTTCTTGGCTTGCTTCGACTGACTGACGAAGTAGAGTTCTGAGTTGAGTAGATGAAGAAGGTCTGGGATTGCTTCGGGGGGAAACCAACTAGGATTAGTAAAGTGCAAAGGAGGCTTTCTCTTGGTGAGTACAAGAGGGCCGCGTCGTGGTCTATGTACTTGGTTTCTTCTGGTGGAGAGATCAAAGTTGGCAGGGAGGAGCAATGGAGTGCCGACATGTCACAGCTGCTCATCGGGAATAAGTTCGCCACCGGTCGGTATAGTCGGATCTATCATGGCAAATACAAGGGTAGGGAGGTGGCCATCAAGATCATGAGCCAGCCGGAGGAGGATCCTATCCTTGCTGCTTCCCTTGAGCAGCAGTTCTCCTCAGAGGTTGCTCTGCTGTTCCACCTCAACCATCCCAATATTATCACGGTGAGAAATGATGCCTATATTTCAGCAAGTTTAGATTAATAATTTAGCATCTACTTGAACAGCTGATGCTTTCCTAGCTAGCCTTACCAACCAAAACTAGAATCTTGTTTAACCAATATTCTTCTCAATCAAAATTTTAACAACTCTTCAATATGTTTTTAGTTAATGCTGCTAGTCATTCTCCTTCTACAGTAGCATACTCCGGGTGCTTACTTTACTATTATAGTTAAGTCTCTTCCTTGAGCTATCAACGTTGATACCAACGTTTCCTGAATGATGAAAAAAAGTTTGAAAACTCAAGAACTTATTGGAAGAATCTGAGCTTACACTTCAGAACCTTTATCTTGAGCAATAACAACATTTAAATCCTCTTAGCTTCAAACAATTTGTGCTATATTATGTTTTAGTCAATCAACATTCAGAATGGTAAAACTCTTCGGAACATAAAATTTGTGCATAGGTAACAAAAATATAATAAGACAAAAAACCATATGCATAGTTTTATCTATTAAACCAGAGTAATGAGGATATTCATGTTTGGTAAATGATAGGCTTCAAACATAGCATTCAAATCAATGCAATGTTCGATAGATTTTCCATTAACATAGTTACCCTAAAGAGTAACCCAACATCAATGTGCTTCCAGTTCCAAAAGAAATATCAAGGTGAAGTTGATCGGGAGAAAGGCTAGTTCCAAAGTTTCCTCTGCCGCCTTCTACAACTTTGTGTGTTTGAATTTGTTTATGATAATTTTGGCTGTGGTAATTCAAATCCATAATTATTCCTACAGTTGGTGGCAGCATGCAAGAAACCCCCAGTCTTCTGCATCATTACAGAGTACATGGCTGGTGGCTCTCTCCGCAAATACCTTCACCAGCAAGAACCTTATTCAGTCCCAAATGCTCTGATTTTGAAATTTGCTCTTGACATTGCTCGTGGAATGAGTTATCTTCATTTCCAGGGTATAATTCATAGGGATCTCAAGTCAGAGAACATTTTTGTTGGAGATGATCTGTCTGTGAAGGTAGCAGATTTTGGAATCTCATGCTTGGAATCTCAGTGTAGCAGTGGAAAGGGTTTTACAAGTACTTACCGGTGGATGGCACCTGAGATGATCAAGGAAAAAAGTCATACCAGAAAAGTTGATGTGTACAGTTTTGGTATTGTTTTATGGGAACTACTAACTGCATTGGTCCCCTTCAACGATATGACACCTGAACAAGCAGCTTATGCTGTTGCGCATAAGGTATCTTCTTATTTCATCCTTGTCGATCAAATTATTCTTGTAGAACTTGATTATGCGGTCAGATTAACTTACCTGTTTGATCTATAGTTTGCATAAAAATTCAGTGAATGACAACCAACAGAAAACAATTAAATGTGTTCTCTTATGCCTTTCTAATTCCTCAGTAGCTCTAAAAAATAAAACTAGTGGAGTTATAAGATCAGTACATAACTCCAATTTTGATGCTAATGCTGTTGATGCTTCAATTAGCTGTTTCGGAGGCGTTCGCCTTGTTTGTTGTTTTTAAATAATTATGATAAATGAGAGTAAATGAATTATGATGACAAAGACTTGGCTAAATCTGATCTCTAAATTCAATAATAAAAAAAATAAATCAATAAAACTTAATAGTTAGGCATAACTTCCATTAATATGATAAAACGAGAGAAAATAAATTAAGATCACAGACATGTCTAAAAGGAGACATATTTAAAGGTGATCTATAAATTCTATTATGAAAAATAAGGAATAAGGATTGAAGGTGAGAGGTGGTAGAGGGAGCAAAAGAAAACAACAACTATGCGATATAATTAAAATGGATCAAACGATTTGAACATTGCGTGTATGAAAGTTTTACTTGAGCTGGGTTCGTGATTTCATTGTTTGCTAGATTATTTGTTGGTGGTGTTGTTGATTTTTTTTTTTTGGTACGAGGAATAATCCATTTAAATGCTCAAATGAAAAATCTAAAGTAGCCTTGCACGTTTGAAATAATTTGCAATCTTTTTTTCTATAAATCCTTGCTATTGATTCAGTACTTTACCTTGTATTTTTCTTACAAGAACAAAGCAAAACAAAGTGTTTTTTCATAGTTTTGTTGTTGTAGGCGACTATGAACTCATTTTATCCTATTACTGAATGTGTTTAGTTCTTGAACTGATGAGATGTGTTAATAAAGAAGTTTCATAGGATCATTTACTTTATTTGTACCCTGTCTTCACTGATTCTTCATTGATGTATACAGAATGCCAGGCCGCCTTTACCTGCTTCTTGTCCTCTAGCATTTAGCCAGCTCACAAACAGGTGCTGGGCTAGAAACCCTGATCGAAGACCACAGTTTGATGAAATCGTCGCAATACTCGAGAGCTACATAGAATCATTTGAAGCAAATCCTATGTTTTTCTCATCCTACGAGTCAATTAAATTGCAGACTCGATTCAGATGTTTACCAAGGTGAATTTCCTGCGAAAGACAATTCTCCCAAAGCATAAAACATGATTTAGTCCAAGGTATAATCTGTATTATATATTTTCTTTTTCGTTGCCTTGTTTGCCTCTTCGAAATCGGATGAGGGCTTGACTTTGTCTGGGCAATGCATTTCCTTTTTATCCCGTAATCTAGAAAGAAAAACAATGTTCTTCCACCAAATGGAAAGTATTGTAGCTTCTGCAGAAGATGTCTCCACTGTTCTTTATCCTAATTAGTTCTCTCTATCACTAGCTAACTCATTTGAACTTTGAACTTGGCCATTCATCCAAGCATTCATTCACTGATACACAAGATCAATCTTATGCAGATGCACAAATGAATTAAACAAAGATATTCAATTAACTTTAATCAAAAAAGAATTTAATTAAGACACATATAATTTTATATAAAAGTTATATAAGAAAATGTGACATCTAGGAACACTAAGTGATAGTTCATAGTTAATCCATTAAATCATAGGCGTGTTCTTTGACAATAACTTCATAAGGCCTTTACCCAAATCGAATGTTTGAACATCCGAACTGTTTGAATTGTTTCAATATTGTGGAACTTCGTTGCTCATAAAAAGATTCTTCCACAATGTCTTCGGCACATTCAGATGTATAGCGCGTGGGCGAAGCTGCCTTGCAGTGATCGTTTTGATGAAAATAGCACAGAAAACTCTGTGTTGGTACCGTAGAGTTCCATCCAAAGCTTGAGATGATACCTACTTGACATCACAAAGGTTTAACGATATGTGTTGTTCATGCGATATCGTCAGTGTTCGCAAACACTAAGGCACTAAGCCACTTTGACGATGTTGAGCTCCTCGGCTATGAGGAGAGGATGAGGCAGCCGAGTTTGAAGAATTTGTATCGAAACCGATAAGGTGTAGCGCATATAAGAAAACAATTTCATATAGAAATGAAGGAGGAAGAAGACTTACTTTGCTTTTTTGGTTCATGGTAATTGTTGATTACCTTGGTTATCTGTCTAAGGTTATCCATTATTACCTTGTTTAGTTTAGGTATTCGGCGATTACCAAGTCATGATAAATGTCCGACACGTCAGCATTTTGGATATAAAATTCGGAATCAGATAACCTCAGCAAAAGTGAGGTTATTCTTGATTCCGGGGTTAACAAAATTTTGAACCAAAATTACCCTTCAATATTAAACATTTGAGACAAAAATATCCATTCAACAAATCACAATATGCCCGATATAATCAAATCGCACGAGCAAACCTGGAAACCTAACACGCGAAGCGGCGATCTGCGGCGACCTGTGGCGATCTTGCGGCGATCGTCTCTCTCGCCATCGTCCTTCTCACAATCGTCCTCTCGTGGCCAGCGTCCTTCTCTCGCCATCGTCCTTTCACGGCCATCGTCCTTCTCGCGGCGCCATTCCTCTCGCGACACCCTTCTTCTCGCGGCGCCATTCCTCTGGCGGCACCCTGATGGAATTCATTCTCTAGGTTTCCAATCAGCGAAACACAAACTGAGATATCAGTGGTCCAATACTTTAAGGAACGGTATAATTACAATTTGATGTGTGTTTCATGGCCTTGCCTCTAGTTGGGAGTGAGAACAAACCAACTTACTTACCGATGGAGGTACATATATGATCTGCTAATTTTCTCAAACATATGTTCTTCACTGAATGATTTGTGGATGTTCAGGTTTGTGCAATTGTTGAGGGACAACGCTATTCCAAAAAGTTGAATGAGGGACAGGTAACTGCAATATTGAGAAAGACATGCCAGAGACCGGTGGACAGAGAACAGAGCATTCGTGAGGTTTGTGATACTATGCACATTGTTCTTGTTCCTTAAAGTACTATTGTAAAATTAAAACTTTTAGATGACTTATTGTTCGTGTAACTTCTATATGATGATGATTTGCCAGATGGTTCGACAAAACAACTACAACAATGATGAATTCACGAAGGAATTTGGTTTAAGGATGAAGTATGAGATCACTACTGTAGAAGCTCGTGTTTTCCCTCCTTAGGGTATTTTCCCTTAAAATATTTTACTCTTGTGAGTAATTCTTGACTAGTTACTAATTATATGAGTCATTCAATCTATTTGTAGTCCTCTCTGTTGACTAATTATTTGGCATGGTGGCGTTGTTGCTTCGTAGAAAATGGTGAATGGTGCTTCTGTTGATTACTGGACATGCTTGAGTCTCTCGTCACGACTTCGACAAGATGAAGTTTTTCGCTTTTGTGAGGCACTGATTGGCATATGTAATAACATTGGAATGGTATGGATGCTTAATGTCAGTAACTATAATTTTCTCTTGATTGACATTTGTATAATCTACTTGATTCTACAAATTTTTTTTAAAGGTTATCAAACAAACACCTTTTGTAAATTTCCAATTTGCTCGTGCTGATCGATTAGACATTGCTTTGAAAGACGTTAACAATAGCTCAATTGAAGCATTTAAACGGTCAGGGATTCAAGGGAAGCACATCCAATTGTTGATTGTGATCTTACCAGACATGAAGGGCTACTACGGTATATTGCCCAATGACTATCCTTAGAAGTATCGAAAAATTTGCTGTCTGATTTTGGTTCAATCTTGTTATGGATGACAGGGAATATCAAGAGAATTTGTGAAACTGAGCTCGGTATCGTGTCACAGTGTTGCAATCCAAGGCAGGCATCTAAATGCAACAAACAATATTTGGAAAATGTCTCGCTGAAGATCAATGTTAAGGTTCGTTATTATTGTGTCCATCATGCAAATTATCTACCTGTATACTAATCCCCTTTCGTATATAATTGAGCAGAGTGGTGGACGCAATACAGTACTTGAAGATGCAATTAACCGCAGGATACCTCTCGTAACCGATACACCAACAATTATCTTTGGAGCTGATGTGTCACACCCTTCCCCAGGGGAGGATTCTTTGTCTTCCATTGCAGCGGTTGTAGCCTCAGTTGACTGGCCGCATATCTCCAAGTATAGAGGTTTGTTCTCGACTCAACAACACAGACAAGAAATAATCAGCGATTTGTATAATGTTGATCAAGATCCTAAAAAGGGACACACCTCCGGCGGGATGATACGGTACATTTTCTATTTTGCTGGTTTGAATAAATTCTAGTGAGATTGATGCTTAACATATGTGTCGTTTTGCAGTGAACTGCTGATAGCATTCTACCGCTCAACAAAACAAAAACCTGGAAGAATAATTTTCTATAGGTTAGACAAGATCCATCGAAACCAAATAGTTGTGATGTGATTACTTAATTGAGAATGTTTTTATCACAGAGATGGGGTAAGCGAAGGCCAGTTTAGCCAAGTCTTGCTGTATGAAATGGATGCTATAAGAAAGGTTCGATACTTTCCCCTGGTTTATTTTTTTTTATCTTTCCTTTATCGTTATTCTTGCTTAACATTTGCATTGTTGTTTCTGTTCATGAAATCAGGCTTGTGCTTCTTTACAAGAGGGATATCTTCCTCCAGTGACGTTTATTGTAGTCCAAAAGCGACATCACACAAGGTTGTTCCCTGAAGTCCATGAAAATCAGGGTTCGACCGACAGAAGTGGGAATATTTTGCCCGGTTAGTTGCATTTCATTCAAAAATTTTCTTAGGGATTTAGAACTTATAATCTTTTTGCTCGTAGGTACTATTGTTGATCGGAAAATCTGTCATCCAACGGAGTTCGATTTTTATTTATGTAGCCATGCTGGGATACAGGTACTGCTTGTTCGAGCTGTGCTTGACCTGACCTGGTGCTTGTAAGCCTAGGTCATGCCAACTATATTGCCCAGGACATTCTTGGTCGCCATTGTTGAAGCCTGCAAGCTACTTTGCTTTTGAGTCTCTACGAATTCAATGTTTTCGTAATGTGTTTTTTTTCTTCTTATAACCAGGGGACAAGCAAGCCGACTCATTATCATGTTCTGCTGGACGAAAACAGATTCTCCGCAAATGCATTGCAGACCTTAACTAACAACTTGTGTTACACGTACTTTAGCATTTTTCTCGTTATATTTGAGTTTTTTCTTCTCAAGCATTTATTTTTTCTTGTCTATTATAATTTCATTTGTTGCCAAAAACAGATACGCCCGATGCACTCGCTCAGTTTCTATCGGTAAGTTTCGCAATCCTTCTACTTTCCTGATCGATGTTCATATGTGTTACTGCTTTATATCAATGGAATCCACCTCGTCTCTTTTACAGTTCCGCCTGCATATTATGCTCACTTGGTCGCATTTAGAGCTCGCTATTACATGGAAGGTGAATCCTCCGAAACTGATTCAGGTCCGAGTCAAACAAGAGACGCACCTATCCCTGTTCAATTTCTTCCCCGAGTTAAAGATCAAGTGAAGGAAGCCATGTTTTACTGTTGAAAATCACTTCAAAATAGTGTCAATCTTTTTGGGTTGAAAAATAGGCTTCGTTTTGCTCAACTCTACGGAGTAGTCTCCAGAGAGCTTATTTTGGACCTCTGATTAAACTTAATAGTTTTCTGGGATACCGGATAACGGTTTAGTGTTTTTCTTAAGATACATGATTTTTGTGACCTCAAAAATAGGCATCATTTCTTACTGACTCAGATACTGCTACTCAGTTTCAAATTTCAATTACAGAGTATCTATTGTAGTGGAGTTTAAATATTTGTCTAACCAGGCTGTAAACAAGTCCAGCTAAGTTAATTTTAAGTTATTTAAATTTGTTTGACAAGGTAACTGAGTGCTTGAGATATTATTAAACTCTTAATTTAAGTTTGACCGGCTTTCAATTTAAATTTATTTAAAATTTGTACTTTGATTATTAAGTTTCATAATTTAAACTTGTTTATTTATTTTAAAATTTTTATATTTATTTGTTTAGTATATGGATAAAAATTTTATTAATTAATATAATTTATAAATATTATTTAAGTTTATTTATTTAATTGATACGGTTCAGTTAGTGTAATAATGCTAGCTTTGTGAATGAAATTATCTTTCCTATTTTATGCATTTGTTATTTGATAACATATGCTTGGCTGACCGTATAAAAAAATTAGTGTCAAGTGTTTCATTTACTTGTGACAACAGACAAGTGTTATGGTTAGTGGAATTTATACGGTAACTCGGTCTAAGATTTCTCAAGTTAAAGGGATGTAAATGGGTTAAGCCAATTGAGCCTAAAATGAATTAATATGTTAAAATGATTATTCAAATTTCTTTTTGCAAAGCCTGAGTTTTTTTTATTGTTTGAGATTTTTTACATTTTTAATTTTGTTTGATTGGTGGGTTTAATATTATAAGTTTATTTGTTTGTTTTGAGATTTTTATTTATTTATTTACAAGTTAGATAATGAACGTTCACAAGTTTTGTTTGTTGATATTGTTAATAGTTTACAATCGTTCTTCGTTAGAGTAAAAAGTGATAATTCTAATCATAAGTGACCTAGTATCGTCGCCTCCCTCGGTAAATCATAAGTATTTTTTTTAGTATAATGACCCTTTGTGCGGGGAGGTCAGCCATCGGATAGGGCTTTTTGTACTCGTTGGAATTAACCCCAAAATCTATTAGAGGCAACCATCCATATTGTTAAATACTGTAATAAAATAATAATAAAATAATAAGGTTTAGTGGACGAATAACATTAATGAAATTTTTAGGAATTTTTAGAAATTTTTTAGGAATTTATACACCTCCGATTCTTCTTCTTCTCTGTGCGATCCACCGCCCCGATCTCTTCTCCCGATCTCTCCTCTCGGTCTCCCTATTCCGCCTGATGTCGCTTCCTCCACTGTGAGCACGTCGACGCCACGCACTCTAGCCGGCGGCACTTCCTCACACCATCGCCGGCCGAGCACTCAGCTCTATCCTCGATCGTTCGTGATCTGTCTTCACATCTGAGTGGTTCCATTTAGTGGTGGAGTCGTGCCCTAGCTTTGAGCGACGTCGTCGGCTCGAGCAGATCTCATGCTGCCAATCTAAGGTAAAATCTCTAAACCTAGATCCGGATTTAGGCATTATGCTGTAGGATTACTGAATTTGGAACTCTAGTTTGGTTTGGACAGCAGGGTTACCTTCCTCCAGCCACTTCTTCCTTCAGTCAACACCTCCAGCGGAGGAAGATCTCCGGGGAAGCTTTGGATGATGCTGAATTGGGGGAGTTCATTGAGGGATTAGTAGTCCAGTACCTTCCTTGTGGTCAAATCCGAGGTAATGTTCAACCCTAGCTTCTGATTTAGATGATTGGGTGATAGACTATCAATTTATAGACATCGTTACTGTTGGGACAGTGGTGTACTCTTGCTCCGACGACTAAATCCGGCTGTGATTGAACTCCGACAGTGGACAAGCTGTTAACTTGTGGAGCATCTAGATTTGGAGTGAGTTTGGATTTAACTCATGTTAATTACTCTAGCTATATGGATTGTAGGAGGATTAGGATTAATTAATCCATGGT
>JBAMIE010196742.1:0-10000 GCA_037177295.1 Kaempferia parviflora
AGTGGTTGTTAGTTCTGGTATCTTGGATACCTTCCTTCAAACACGTGGCTCTTGGTGAATGAAGAGATAACTAACAACTGTTAGATCTGGTTCATTCTTTGACTATATGAAGATAATGAAGGAAAATGTAGCGTCTGATGTGAAGATGCTCTTGTGGCTGTTATATAAACCCCAAAGAAGGTAAGTGTAAGAAGACTTTCTTAGGCTCCAGAATCTCTATCTTTCTTCTTTTTCCTCTCTTCTTTTTCCTCTTCTAGTTTGATATATTAAACAAACCCTAACTTGAACGTTGGAGTGACCTATTGGGATCCTCCCCGTCACCATTCTAACTCTATTTAGGTCCTTTCATCCTCCTCATCGATCCTTGGAGAGTGCGCACATCTACCCATTTATTGATTGATGACTTGACCATCTACTCTATTTAATCGGAACAAGGCCTACCTAGTCGATTAAGTTTAGGGTTGAATCATTTGAGAATCCGTTTATTATTAAAGAATTGTCAATCATTGTCATCCACCATCAGATCTTGATCCAGTTCCTGACATTATTGGATTCATTGTAATTAATTAAACTGTTTTCGATGATATCAAAGCCTCAAGCACGGAACGTGGAAGAAATCATTGGAAAAAAAAAAAATCACAAAGGAAAAGGAAAACACAGCAGACGAGCTAACAGCTACCGTGGTTGTGAATTGCGGCTTTTGCAGCTGCGAAGTGCGAATTGCAGCCTCAGAGTCGTTGCGAGCTTGCAGTCTCTGCGGCCACTAATTGTGAGCTCGTGGCTTGCATAACCTGGCCGACCGCGAGCTCGCAGCCTCTGCGGCTGTGATTTTGTCCCGGGAGCTGATTACTGCAGTTCGAGGAGCTGCGAGGGTTTCTGTTGCTTATTTCAGTTCGTTAGAAAGTAATTGTAAGAGGGGAAACTGGATGGATGATTTTCCAATATAGTAAAAGAGGGATTCTATCGGATAGATTCTCGTGCAATTAATTCCTTTTTGGCGGTGCTACAGCACGGGAGTAAACAGCCGGGCATTAAAGTCAGCAGCTCATTATTGAAGGATTTGTTTCAAAACTCGCGAAGAGTCCCCTACTCGTTCTCCACCACTCACCACACAGTAAACAAAGAGAGCGCCGTGGTCAGAGAAAGCTCCGTTAATGGTGACT
Organism: Kaempferia parviflora; assembly: GCA_037177295.1. Classification (NCBI taxonomy): domain Eukaryota; kingdom Viridiplantae; phylum Streptophyta; class Magnoliopsida; order Zingiberales; family Zingiberaceae; genus Kaempferia; species Kaempferia parviflora. The sequence continues at coordinate 1,164 of JBAMIE010196742.1, forward strand.
CCGGCTGTGTTTCTCGCCGGAATAGTCCTAACCGCAGCGCTCTACTGCGGGCTGGACCCGTTTGGCCGAAGCCCCATGGCGAATTTCCCCGGCTTCGAGACGTACCCCTACGAACTGCCGCCGTGGTCCGAGGTCCCCCATGTGCGGGACGAGGGCGACCGGCTCCGGGGAGCGGAGGTCAGGTTCTTCAAACAGGTGAAGGGACCGGAGAGCATCGCTTTCGACCCGCAGGGCCGCGGGCCATACACAGGCGTCGACGACGGCCGGGTGGTATTCTGGAACGGGGAGTCCTGGTCCGATTTCGCCTACACTTCGCTCAATAGGTAAGAAGGTTCCGTGATTTTGCTCAATTTCTCTCCATTAATCAACCAAACAAAACGCAAAATGTGGCCTTGCAAGATTTTTTTTTGTTAAATTTGCATTCGTGAAAAGAACTCGTACATCGCAAGATTTTTTTCCATGCTTGTTTTTCTTTTCAGGACAGAAATATGCAACCCGGACCCAGCCCCTTTTAGTCACATAAAGATTGAACATATCTGTGGACGACCGTTGGGTCTTAGATTTGATAAGAAAACAGGAGATTTGTACATTGCTGATGCTTACTTTGGCTTGCTCAAAGTAGGCCAAGAAGGTGGCATTGCTGCAACACTAACAACGGAAGCTGAAGGGGTTCCATTGAGGTTCACAAATGACTTGGCTATAGACGACGAAGGTATTGTTTACTTCACAGACAGTAGCACGCACTACCAGAGAAGGTATTCCTTTCCTTTCTCAAGATACTGATAAGAATTTGTTTGTAGTCATTGACGTTGTTATTGGCTTGCGTCATTATCCATCAAACGACTGTAGTTTTTGTTTGCAGATAATTCGTTTTGAAAAGATGAAAAGAATAAAATATTATCAAGTTCATAACAAAAAAAAAATCTATTTGTTCTCTACAACCTCATACCTTTTATGAGCATTAAGCAGTTGATCATATAGTTAGAGAAAAAAATTTCACTCCAAGGATACCTGTAATCATAAGCAACAAACAGAGATCTATAGGACCTGACCTTTCCATTTGTTCTTGATCTTCAGGCTGCACAAGCCTTACTCAGATTAGTTTCGCAGTTTTAAATGCTTGCTTCGTTTTCTTTTGTTGTTTTGTCAGTATTTTTGTATTTAGATTTGACCATTCTTTTTTAATTAATCTTAAATTTCTCAATTCCAATGGTTCTTTCTTTGCGTTGTTACCAATCCTCCATCGACTCTAGGAATGTAAACAAATTTCCACCCATCAGTATCAGAATCTGTTTCTTACTCACCTTTCCAGGTCCACGGCCAAATTCTTGAATTGCTATTCAAATCCTCCATTTATGACTGTTGGCACATGTTTTCATGAGGATCTAATAAATTCGGACATCCATACTTAACTTGCCTATTGTTTATGAGCTGTGAACTCGTAGGAATAGACAAATCACATGTTTGTTTCCAGGAATTTCTTGCAATTAATATTTACTGGAGAATCTTCTGGGAGGCTTTTAAAATACAACCCAACTACAAAAGTGACGACTGTCCTACTTCGGGACCTTCAATTTCCCAATGGTGTGACTCTAAGCAAGGATGAATCATTCCTGCTGTTCTCTGAAGCACATCTCAGGTCGGTCTCTGACTATCTCATTCTATTTATCCAACTGCATAAACTAAGAAAATAGAAAAAAAAAATGCATATGCAAATGTAGGTTGACCAGGTACTGGCTGAAGGGAGAAAAGGCAGGGACCTCAGAAGTTTTTGCTATCCTTCCTGGATATGCAGATAATGTGAGAACTAACGAAAATGGTGATTTCTGGGTAGCAATTCACTGCCATCATAATAAGTATATAGATTTCCTCAGTAAGCACCGGTACCTGAGGAAACTTCTACTCAAGCTTCCTATTTCGATAAAATATACCTACCTTTTACTGATTGGAGGCAGACTCCACGGGGTGGTCGTTAAATACAGTCCAAATGGGGAGATAATTGAGACTTTGGAGGACAGGGAAGGAAAAACAGTTAAAGCAATCAGTGAGGTGGAAGAGAAGGATGGCAAACTTTGGTTGGGATCCGTCCTGATGCCTTACATTGCTGTCTACTGATGTCTGATCTTCTTCCAGGCGTAGCACGGGTGTTGGTGTTAAGATGCTGATGGTTTGTCAAATTGTTCAAGTTATTTTAATTGTACAAGTAATCAGTCAAACAGAGAGAGTACTAGTTGCTTGCTGTTACTTGGGCACGTATAACAAACTTTAATTTATCCCATGATTAATAAAAAAGCATACTGGCCCCAATCTTGGAGCTAGCTATGCTTGTAATTTGTTTCCATGGTGCTTGATTCGTTGAGTTAATAGCATTTTGCTTTCTTTCTGTTGATGCTGCTTTCGTCCTGTTCATTTATAATCAGCGGGTTGCTATGAACCCTGAGTTGAGTTCATTGGATCCCCGTGCAGGCATCACATATATTGATCTGATCTCCACAAAACAATCAGCAGGTTGCTGAAGATGTTTTGGTTTTCAATTGTAGTTTTTTAATCTCTTGTTCTTAATTTTATACGTAATATATAATTTGAAGATAGAAAATATTACTCATGATACATCTTTATAAATCTAGAACACTGTTAATGTGAGATTTAATTCATTAGGTCAGAATCTTAAATATTGGGCATAGCTCATTCAATGTGGACTTAGAGTTTGTTGAACAACCAACTGCAAACCTGGAAAACAATTAAAACGTATTGGCCAAAATATTAAAGCATGAACCGACAATTCTGTCCGGTCTAAAATTTGTAGAGAATAGTCTGGTCCAGTCCATGAGTCCATGTAACAGGGTCACTGATGGTGGGCTTATTAGACATCTTTTTGAAATTACATTACCACCCTTGAACGGCAACTCAGCAAGCCAACTGTGTTTAAAACCGTGTTTTGACCGTGGTTCTGTGTGGCAGGCAGCCAAGCAGCCAAACAAATTTCGTCCTCTCCCTCCATCGACTTTTGGAGCCATGAATCCTTCTCCTTTCTGCGATCTCGCACCTGCTTCGCAATAGTCGTCGATGTAGGTAGTTGAGCCACTCGTTGGTCCTTTGGTCCTTTCGTCGTCGTTACTACCGTTGTTTGATGATCCAATCCTGGGTAGCTGCCTCGGCCCTTTCAATTTCATCGAACTCTTGATTGCTTATCTCTCAAGGGATCGGGGCATCGGAATCTACGTAATTTCTTGGTGCGTGCGAATTTGGTACCTTCACTTTTCAATCGTCTGGAAGTGGGACAGCTCCCCACCACCTTCCAGGATTTATTCTTTTCCATGGATTAGGATCCAGGTCTGTAGTCTTGCAAATTGTGTTAGCGGAAATTGATTTGCAGCCTTGCAGGTGGGAAGTAGCTTATCCTACGTAAAAGATTTGATTGATTTGGGGTTCTATGTGAAATCTCGAACGAGTTCTTATTCTTATCGCTGCATGCTCTATTTCGTATGACAAAGGAGTAATATTTGATCGTATATTTGTCCATCTCACTGTTTTGGTTGGAACTATTCTGTTAGCTTGACTTTCAAAATCTGCGTGTTATATGGATTTGTTTTCAATTTTCTTTGAATACTAGTTTAGTGAAAAATACTGCTCGTCGATTCATAAACCCGGTGTGCTTGTTATGATTATTCTTGGTGTTTTCTGTATGCTTACAAAATGAATATTTTTGGTAGTGCACGTTCAATTTGATGCTACAATCGATGTAAGGATCTCATCTTTTCTTTTGTGAATGAGCAAAGATTGATCACCTGCAAAGAGAGCTTATGCTGGTGATGCTGTAAAACAATTTCAAATTTTGTTATTTGGGTAGGGTAGTTGACTGGTATCATGATTCTATAATACATATCAAACAAGTCCAAAAATTAGAATTGGGTCTCCCAAATGCTCGATGTTTTCTGTTGATTGAGTCTCGTTTTTAATTAGAGTCAGGTTGAGATTGTGCATAAGCTTCCTCTTGAGGAATTTGCATATCTCATGTTTGCATATGTAAATTTGTTGAGATCTATTTGTCATTTGAAGTATCTTCGAACATCCCATTTATTCTCTTGTTTGCAGAAGGAGCCTATTGGACTCCAAACTTTGCATTACAAAAACCTTGAGCTTCTTCTCTGCTCTAGTTTTCCGCAGGAAAAAAAAATTCAACATCTCCCCACAATTTCTTGTTTTAGTAAACGCCAGCTTTAAGACAGCTGTAAAGTGTCAATGCTATTGCGCTGTTCTTCAGCTGGATAAAGTAAATTCAGAAAGGTTAATTTTCTCTGATAATTGTTCTACCTAGGCACCAAAACGTTGGCCTCTAATGCTATTCATCTTTAAATTGTGAGAATTCTAGCTCACCTTGGCAGATTGTTGATGTTTGTTTTTCTTCTAGAAATTGAGCTTACATAAATGTTGAGGACCATTAGGTGATTTCATATCTTATAATCATGTGAAAGTTTTTTCGGTTGATTTTACCTTTCTCTCCTCTATCATTTATCTACTACCATTTTGGGTCAGCTAGTTTAGCCACACATCCACTATTAAGCAATGAACTATTCTTTTGTCTAGTGTCAGCCTCTAAGGTGAGAAAAGTCATGTATTTCATCAAGTGATGGATTAATTTAGAATGAGTGACATGGTTTATCTTGTAACTTTGAGCAGACTAAAGCACACAATATGTGTGACTTTTAGCAAGTTGCTATTTCTAGGAAACAAGTGACTTAAATTTTTTTGTTTCTGAGAAATCATTGCCACTATGCTTTTCTTTACCTATTATCTTAATTTATGCTTTCCAGGGAGCATATTTTTTCATCTCAATAGTTATTAACGGGAAATACTTTCAAGGCGAGAGTCTTATCCTTCCCTGAAAAAAGAAGATATTTAATGTCTGTTATACCACAGAGATGGAGAAGAAAAGGAAGATTCTGGAACTAAGAGAGAGGCTGGACAAAACTCTTGCATTGCCTGATCTTGCAAATGAAGAGTCTGTAAAGTTACTGGTCGAGAATCAACTTCGTTGCTCATCTTTCTCTCATGCCAAAGGTTGATTAAGTATCTGATGCATCTGCAGATGATCTATTTTCATTTATTTGATTAATTCATGATCATAGAATATTGGTTAGGTTGCTCATGGATGTTCTTTGATTATTACAAGTTGGACAAAACTTTTCCTAGTTAGTGTATGGATCTTTTATAATATTCTGAACACATTCATGAATTGCTATTATTTTATTTTTGAGTGTGCAGATGCTATGTGGTACTTGATTTAGCAGAATTTGAATATAATATATATCTACATCTTATATAAAAGCGCACCTCTGTATCTGAAGTTAATAACTATGCAAATTCAGTGCCTTCTTTAGATTGTAAGGTTATTAGTTCAAGATATAACAGATAGGAATGTTGATTATCATTGGAATTTTGGTGTTAGATAATAGGTCTCATTTTTCCCCAAAAAAAGAGTAAAACCTGTAATGTCCTTTATGTGATGCTCTACTTATCTTGGCTTGTACCTTCTTGGAATTGCATTAATATGCACTATATTTATCTGGTTCTGTATCTGTCTTTAGCATCAGATTTTGAAGAAATTGTAGGAAAGAGGACAAAAGAAGTCACTAATTTTGTTGAAATGCTTCGGAGTGCTTCTGAAAAAGAGCAGAATAAATCACATGAGCTACATGCTGATTGGAAGGTAAACTAATACTCTGAATTCGCTTGAGATGCTTGAACTGGTTTATATGCACTCCTAATAGATACATCATTGCCAGTGTTCGTTATCAGCTTTGTATTGCCCTGCAAATACTCTCTCTCTCTCTCTCATTCTTTCAATTATTCATTTGGTTTCCCAACTTTGTTGTTGCTTTCTATATTCAGTGGCTCTCCCAACCATTGTTATGATAGTTCTTGTAGAATATTTCTAGCTTATCTTCCTATTTTATCTCCTATTTTATCTCTAGCTTATCTTTATCTCTTGTAGACATATAACTATATATATATATATATATATATATATATGTTCTTGTAATTCATCAGATAATGAGATATATAGTTTAGTTCTGAGTTTTCTTCCTGTTTTTAGTTCTTTATGGTATTAGAACGATAAAAGCATTTTTTTAGGAAACTCATTTTTTAGGAGTGAGCAGGATGAATGATTCGGACGTGTCTTCGGGCGTTGGTCAATCAAACCCTATAATTGTTCCCACTACTTCTGATAATTCTTTACCCTTCCAAATCACTAGCTTTAAGCTTTTTGGCCAGAATTATCTTCAATGGTCCAGATCCGTCCAACTTATCATTCGAGGGAAGGGTTGTTTCGGCTACTTCGATGGTTCTATTCCCAAGCCATCTTCAACCGACCCTTTGCTAATTGAGACATCCAGAACTTCATGGTAATGGCATGGCCTGCACTCGGTGGATGACACCATTGCTGAGATTTATCTCCTTTATCCGACGACTAAAGCAATATGGGATGCAGTCAACTTGGGCTATTCGGATTTGGAGGACTCTTCACAAATGTTCAATCTGCGACATCATTCTAGAAATCTGCGTCAAGATGACAGTACAACCACTCAATATTCCAGTTCTTTAGCCACCAAACTCTGGTAGGAACTTGATCTCTTTACTCAGTCGGCCTGGACTGATACTGCCAACAACGAGATCTATCACAAATTACTTGCAAAAGAACGGACCTACGATTTTTTGACTGGACTCAATCCTATTCTCGATGATGTTTGTGGTCGCATCCTAAGCATTAAACTGCTCCCGAGTCTTGATGCTATTTTTTCGTAGGTCCGTTGTGAAGAACAACGTCGCCGCATCATACTTGGTGGCTCCTCCATGCCCTCTGCTTCGTCCATTAATTCCGATGCATTTGCCATGGCTGCTCGATACCCAACTCTCGCGGCACATGCAAACCTTTTTGGTGTGATCATTGTAGCCATCCCCATCACACCAAAGAAACTTGCTCGAAGCTTCATGGCAAACTCACAGATTGGGTCCCACGTAACCTAAGCAACGGATCCAAGCCACCACCACTTGGCAGCCAAATCCGACATCGTCATCATCTTTGACCTTCAACAACTCGATCAGATTGGTCAAATGTTCTCATCCGTTACATCCTTGATGGCTCAGGTATTTCCTCCTCTACTATGAATGAGTCAGTCACATCGGGTGAGTCATGGGTTATTGATTCTAGTGCTTCTGAGCATATGTCGGGTACTCATACTATTTTTTTCATAGAATCGATATTTTAGTACTCGTACTGTTACTTTGGCGGATGGATCTATTTCACCAGTAGTGGGAATTGGAACTATGACTCTTAGTCCCAATTTTTGACTGCATAAATCTTTATTTGTTCCTAAGTTATCATATAACTTACTCTCAATGAGCAAACTGACTCGGGATTCAGATTGTGTGGTTAATTTTTTCCAAAACTAGTGTGGTTTTTAGGAACTGAACTCGGGGAGGACGATTGGGGGTGCTGCTGAGGTGGTGTATTGTACTACTTTCTATGTGCTAACTCTCAGGCTTGCTCTTGTCAAGTTGTTCTTGGTTCAGTCTCTTCTCACCGCCACCACCAAATAAAGTGCGTTGCTTATTTCCGTTGTTTCTTCCTTCAGATCACTTTGTGTGTGAAATTTGTCAATTGGCTAAACACACTAGGATTCTTTTTGCAATTCATTCATATCATGCTTCGAAACTTTTTTCCCTTGTTTATAGTGACCTATGGGGTCCTTTATGAACTTCTTCAATTTCAAATAAAAGGTGGTTTATTTCCTTTATTGATGATCATTCTCAGGTTTGTTGGATTTGTTGGATATTTCTTTTACGTGAAAAATATGAAGTTGCTCATGTATTTGAGCAATTTTATAACATGATTCACATGCAATTTAACTCTCATATCCTAATTTTTCGAACTGATAATGGAACCGAATATTTTAATTCCTCACTAAATATTTTTTCTTCGAAAAGGGGTATTATTCATCAAAGCTCTTGTGTCGATTCACCACAATAAAATGGTGGATCCGAAAGAAAAAAATCGTCATCTTCTAGAAGTTGCTCGCACAATGCTTTTTACTAACAACCTACATAAATATTTTTTGGGATGCTATTTTAACTGCTCGCTATTTGATAAATCGGTTACCATCTTGGGGGTTAAAATTAAAAATCCTAATTTCCACTCTTCAAGAATGTTTTCCAAAATCTCATATCTTTTTTGATCTTCCTTTACACATATGTGAATGCTCGATTTTCGTTCATATTCATAATCATCTTAGGTCTAAGTTAGATCCTAGAAGTCACAAGGGCGTTTTTGTTGGGTACTCTTCCACTAAAACAGGTTATAGATGTTATTCTCCTTTAAAAAAAATATTTATCTCTAGAGATGTCACCTTTTTTGAACACCAATCCTTTTATTCGAAGTCTTCTACCCAGGGGAGTCTCTGATTAAAAATTTGCTCTACCGCATATTTCTCTAACTAATTGGGAATATTTTTGGGAAACAAATCCACTTGTTAATTGAACTTGAGGAGATCTTAACTCCACAAAATCTGGAACCTATTTTACTTTCACAGGACCAGAAATTCAAAATTAGGAGCCTATCTTACAAGATCCAGAAATTCAAGATTACCCTCCTTCTGCAGATCCAGAAATTCTAAATCAGGAAAATCCACAATCACCTCAAATATCTCCCCATATCACTCTAATACTCAAAATTTTTAGGCCTATTGAATTTTTTCCAGTGACTTATAGTAGAAGAAAGCACGTAGAAACTAAGTTTGATCTGATATCGCCAGCGCCTCACTCGTCTGGCTCAAGTT
>JBAMIE010196753.1:0-11447 GCA_037177295.1 Kaempferia parviflora
TTATAGTTGCATTTCCTCCTACTGCAGATAAAGGAAAGGGAAAGCTTACATGAAGGAAGGCGACAAGGAGATGATGGTTGTGTGATGTATGCGAATGGTAGATCCAAGAGACATGGCTAAATAATGAATAAGGAGATTAGTTAATTTTCCGCATTGTTAATTAGATTTTTAGACATTATATGTTCCATGCTTTCTAAATTGTTAGTAACTTGTTAAGAATGTCAAGAATGTTCTTTGTTAAGTTAAGTTAAAAGAAGTAAGTAACGCCGCCTGAGCAGTAGATAAGGGCGGGCGTTACACAACACATCTAATTCAACAGCCGCTCTTTATTATTTTTCTCAATTAATTGAATGGTTTTCAAACTTGGTGTGAAACAAAGAATTCGTCGCTGATAAAAGCCAAGTGGCCATTCCAATTGAACCCTAGCTATCCTCCACCTCCAACTCCGATTGGTCCCTCCACTCTGATATTTTTCATTTATTATTAATTAGTGCACATGGACACATCTAGTGAAAGTAGTAGCTCTCCTTCCACCACTCAACCTCAAACATTCGGGATATCATCTCCCCTGAACATTTGGGATCCACCCCTAGGTATAATAATATTAACAACGCCTTTGTAAGCCGTTAATATTAAGTTTTAATAGTTCATTTTACACATCGTTAATATTAACAGTGTAGAGACGTCGTAGAAAAGTTTATTAACGATGTACTTTTTCTGCATGTCATCGTTTATGTAAACATAATACTATCCGCAACACACTTGATTGAGCGTGCCATAAAAATTATCATTAACGTGCGCCCTAATTGTGTGTCATTGATGACGCGTTACGAAAAGTTACAATTGTGATAGTGATTTGTTCTACCGTTGACTCCTTTTAACTTATTTTTAAAAGTTAAGAAATTTTGTAGGTCAATATATAGACATGACTCAACATATTATAATAACCCCTAGCTAGGAGAAAAATAAAGGGCATCAATATTGCAGCGTTCCCTTCCCTACACAGCATACCAAACATGGCATTGCGTTATCCTGCAAGAAGCCTGTTTTAGGTGCAGGACCTTAGAACCCAGACAATAGTACACTCTCCATTGACATCCCACGAATGAAACAACATGGAGAAAGAACAATACACATACGTCGAGACGAGTAGGTTAGCTATAGCTAGCAAATGAACCCCAATCTACTCAACCTATTCCTCCAAGTAAACTTCTTTCATGATGACGAGACAGATGAACAACCAGACGATGAAGCCACTGATAAGTATTAATATACTTGTTTCATGGATCATGTTCGATGCATTAATTCTTGTCCTGTGTTTGATTAGACCTGCATGCGAAAGTTGAACTTGAATTCCTGTAGTTCCCAAGCAGGGACAGCTAGCTGTTGTTCACAGAGAATTACATAAATTGAATTATATTCTCTGTCTTTTTTGCCTTGTTCGTTTTGCTTGCTAGCTCGCTTAGAGTTAATCAGACAGACAATGGATCATAACGATGTGGTTGGAGATCATGCAGAAGGACTCAGCAGCTCTGAATCCGGATGGACCGAGTATATCTCTTCTCCGATACAAGACCATTACGGTGAATCCGATGGTTACGGCGAGGTGGACGATGATGAGGAGGAGGAGGACGAGGATGATGGCAGCGGTGATCAGGAAGATGGAGACTCTGTGGCTTCCGACGCTTCCACCGGACAGTTACTGCACCAGAGTCAGTATTCCTCTCTCAGGCTCAGCACAGTCGACGAGAATACTCGCCATGGCCAAACGGAGAAAGAGCAACAGCAGCAGCAGCGTGATTTCAAGGCTCTGAAAGGAAGAGGAGACGACGGTAAGGCTCCAGCTGGTGGTACTGTTTCTGCAAGCAAGGAAGATGCTGCTGCTCATTCAGATAACAACTTGGAGGTGAACATGCATGCACGCTGTGTGTTCGATTGAAGTTCAATGAAGTAAAGGGCATGTGCTGGTTTATCATAGAAATCGATTGATGTTGGTGTAGCTAGCTCGTTGATCGAGCATTAATTATCTGCCCAGTTTCTTTTGTTATGAATCTACGGGAAAAGTAGTGGATCTCTTAATTAGGAGCTATGGAGAAGAAGATCACTACTTAGGTTAAGTTCATCTAAAGTATAGTTTTAATTAATTTATCACGAATATTAATTATTAGTTAGTGAAACGGACTCTCAATAGCTGCCAAATGGATCCAATGCTACTTTGCCGTTGTGTCCAGTTTTTACTATTTTTGTAATTAATTTGGAGGCCATAGGTCTAATCCCATGTAAATTTTTTATCGGTCTCCAAATGTAAATCACAAAAGCACACCATTATGGTGTCTGCAGCTGACCTATGTAGTCTTCGCCATCCCTATAAGTTCATCCAATGTCGAATTGGTACTTTACTCGTAAAGGTAAACCCATGAGTTTTTTTTTTTTACCTATGGATATTTCCGCCCATGACTGTCCAGTCCAAATTTAACTTAGCTCAATTATCTTATTAAATAAGACTTGGCTCATTTACGATTCTAATATCAACATGGTGAGATAGTTGTTTTTTATTGGAGGAGAGGTTAGAGGGTAACTATGACCTTTAATTCTCTTTGGCCATCACAATCTCTAAATTATTACTCATATTTTTTTTTTTTATTTTGGCAATCTAGATATTCAATTTTTATGAGATACGACAATTAAATAATAAGTGTTATTTAAGAAATAACCTTATAGAATTTTTTTTTTAATTTTTAGAAATTTTTCAGAATTTAAATGGAGCCTCGTGTGACATATTTAAGGAGATGAATCTAGCTATTAAGCTTAAGGAATGTCTGTTTGGAATATCAATTATGTGTAAATTGATTAATTCAATTAACTTAAAGTTAAATCAACTAACCTAAGTTTAAATAATAAAAACCTAGGTTTTCTAATCATTTCCTATCTCATTTTCCTGATCCCTTATCCTCTCCCTCGTGTTTGCGCCGCGGATTTGCCGGACTTGCAGTCCACGCCTTGTTGCCCATGCATCCCCCGACAGCGGCCAGCGTTGCAACTGCCCACGCCTTGCTACCCTGGCTGCCTTGATTGCCCTCTCCCAACTCCTGGCGCTGGCACTTTAAGTGAGACCAGTGTGGCAATGCCAATGCCCTCGGCTGTCGCAAGAGTGTTGGTACCGTTGTTTCCTTCGTATGTGATGAGCCAACCATCCATCGAGGCCCCTCCCTTTATGCAAGGCCAGGTTAGCAATGTCGTAGCCGCAAGCCGTGTGAGAGTCGTTAATGGCCACTTCACTATGACTAGCCATCACGTCGCCTCACCTTTGCTACGACCAGATGTGGGCGGCCGGACATGGCCAGACACGATTATTGTTGATTCCCCAAGTTGATTTTGATGTGATCAACCAAGTTAGGTTAAGCCATGTGGTGTTCTAACCTTGTGTGTAAGTGTGCAGGAGCTTAGAAACACAAGAATAGAGCAAAAGATGCGGTAGACGAGAAAAAAGGTGCTAGAATCGAGTCGACTGGCTCGGCGCTTTTGAGGGACGAGAAACTGCGGAAGAGTACACCGGCAGAGTGAGAAGGATGTGCATGGCGGTTCGAGGGATGAGAAATTGGGGAGGAAGCTAGCTCGAGAAGGATGAAAAATTAGTTCGGGTGATCCCTATTCTGGATGTCCGAGATCACCCAAGTGACCGGAGGCGACCGGAACCGACTGGAGCTGAAGTCAACATAATGTTGACTTCGCCGAGTCCGGGGAGCCCAGACCCTCTAAGTGCTTGGACCCTTCAAGCTCTCAGACCACCCAGGGTGACTAGGTGGTCCGCGTCATGTAGCCTTGAGTGCGATGCTAAATAAGCAACGGTCCGGGCGCCCGAAAGTAGATAAATCTTTATCCAGTCACCATTGATGGGCCATTGCGGATGAGGATATGATTTATCCACTTGGGGTGCCCATACTCGTCCGAGCGCTCGAGATCCCAATGGCTAAAACTTGACCAGGAGCTATAAATAAAGTCCTGGTTCACCTTGTTTCAGTACAACACACACTGTAATCATTTCCTATTCTGTGCTTCTTCATTTCTGAGCTTTCATTTTTATGTACGAGGCTTGTCGCCTCTGACTTTTAGTTCGAGAAGGAGTATCATCGATATTGAGCTATTCTTCTTTGGAGTAGCAATCCTCTAATTACGAACACAAGTAAATTCTATTATGTCTCGTATTTCTATTTATTGTATTCTTTAATTTCTTTTTAAGTGTGTTTTGAATCGTGTTGTAAAGATCGAGAAAAGTTTTATTTTTGATTTGCAGGCAATTCACCCCCCTCTTACCTGTTGCACGGGCCTTACAATTGGTATCAGAGCAAGGACACTTCAGGAGGACTAACAGTCGAACGAAACACAAAAGATATAGTCAAACCAAGCATCTACCCACCTAAATTTGAGGGAGAATTCGCTTTATGGAAAAAACGAATGAAGGTATTCTTTAAAATAAATTTTGAGATTTTATTAATAATTAAATATGGTTTTATAGCCCCCACAGACTAGCAAGAAGCGTTGAAAGAAGAAATCCAGTGGACCAAGAAGGAGCAAGCAGATTTTATAGCAAACAAACAAGCTGAGTTCCATCTACTTAGCGTGCTGCCTCCGCAAGAAGTCAGCCGAATCAGAGAATACGAATCGGCAAATGAACTTTGAGAAAAGTTCCTGGAGCTATACAAGGGAACCACGAAAGCCAAGCTCGCTAGGAGAGATCTGCTACGGAACCAACTCACAAACTTTCAACTACACGAAGGTGAAACGATCACACATCTACACGCCAAGATGAAGGAGCTAATAATGGAGCCGACAGAAAAGGTAACCAACTAAGAGTCAATTAGGTATGCACTTAACACATTTTTGAGAAATCAGGTATGTTTGGCCCTAGTAAATGTATATTACATCTCTATGGACTTAGAGGTAAGTTCGTCAGAAGAATTATTTTCAACCTTTGAAATATATAAATTGAGATGTGCAGATTCGAGGAAGGATTCAAATCAAAACATAGCCTTTAAAGCTATGAATAAGGATGAACCCCAATTTGACTCCTTAGTCGACGAATCTGAAGCAGCATTAATGGTAAGAAACTTTAGTAAATTTCTTAAGTCTAACAACTTTCACAAGTCGCAGGGAAGAAGATAGACACAAAGAAAGAGGAAGATAACATGCTATAACTATCAAGAGGAAGGGCATATCAAAGACGACTGCCATAAACTCAAGAAGAACAAGGACAAAGGCAAAAGACCAATCAACCCAAAGCACAAGAACTTGAAGGCGACTTGGGATGAGTCAAGCTCTGAGTCTGAGATTAAAGCATACGTCGGACTTACAATGATGACAAGACATCAAGAAGAGTCAGAGATGAGCATCGACTCAGGGGGAGAGTCATTCGGAGAGAGCATCGATGAAGGGGAGCATCATCGGAAGAAAGCTACGATGGAGGTGGAGCATCACAAAATAAGGTAAGTCAGGTATGCAATCTATCCCCAACTCAGTTTTTTAGGTTTATTAAGATGCTAACCAAAGATAAGGTAAGTTAGGTATGCAATCTATCCCTAGCTGAGTCTTTTAGGTTTATTAAGATTCTAACCAAAGGCATGACTAAGTTAGAGAATGAGAATACCAAATTAAAATTAACTTTAGCAAAGTCATACTTACTAGAAGACTATGATAAACTAAAACTTGAAAATAACAAATTAAAAGAAAAAAATAGAAAATCTAGAAAAGAACTATGAATGCATATATAGGAGTAGAAATTTTCAATAATTAGGTTTAACTTGGTATTATAAATTTTATAAGGGACAAATTAGAAAATTTTCCCAAAAATACATTCCTAGGAAATACTTGATCAACCCTATAGGAAGGAACTTATATTGTGTTCCTAAATCAATTTTAGCATAATTTTTCTAAGTTTTTATGCTTTAATTGTAAAATTAATTTTTCAATTGAAAATTATATTGCAAAATTTTTAGAGATAAAAATTATCAAAGTTTTTGTTAAGACAAATTATTTTTTTCAAAATTTTTCAAACAAAAATAAATTTTTACAATTTCTTTTTAAAAAATGTCTATTTTTATTCAAAACCTTTTCAAAAACTCTTTTTTATAATTTTTATTCAAATTTTTGTTAATAAGTTAGAAAACAGAAGCATGGACATGAGAAAAAAAAGTTTTACATTTTTGACAAAAAATAAATTTTCTATAATTTTTTTATTGAGATACTAATTTTTATTATTAAAAATATTTAAAAATTGAATTTTAAAAAACTTAAAATTTTCTTTACGTGGACTTTCTGTTTCAAAAATATAGAAAATATTTCATAAATTTTTTACTTCGGAAAATATTTTTTCCTTAATTATCTAAGTATAGAATGTATTTTTCAAAAAATATTTATTTCTATATCCTATAAAAGCAATATTTTTTGAAAAATATTTTACAAACTTGGATTGTTTTGATGGTCAATGAGAAATTTTTCCAAAAATTTTTACCAAGTAAAACAAATTTTAAATTAATAATTTGAATTTGGTGTTTAAAATCTAAAAATTCAAAATTTTATGCTACCTTGCTTAAAATTTAGAAATTTCTTTAAGTAATTCTTCAATTTTTAAGCTCTTAATTTTAATGTAATCAAAGGAGGAGAAATATATTAAGTTTAGGGGTAGGTTTTTTTATTTACATGCTTATTTATTTCACTTAATTGTTTAATTTTTGTTACTTACCCTAATCTTAACTTGGGTTGCTCATATAAAAAAGGGGAGATTGTTGGGGCTCCAAGTTGATTTTGATGTGATCAACCAAGTTAGGTTAGGTCATATGGTATTTTAACCTTGTGTCTAAGTGTGTAGGAGCTCAGGAACACAAGAAGTTGAGCAAAAAATATAGTGGACGAGAAGGAAGGTGCGGGAATCGAGTCGACGAGTTTGGTGCTTACAAGGAACGAGAAGCTGCGGAAGAGTACACTGGCAGAGCGAGAAGGACACACGCGGTGGTTTGAGGGATGAGAAGGTGAGGAGGAAGCTCGCTCGAGATGGATGGAAAATGAGTTCGGGTGAGTCCTATTCCGGATGTCCGAGATCACCCAAGCGACCAGAGGTGACCGGAGTCGAAGTCAACACAATGTTGACTTCGGCGGGTCCGGGCGCAGCAACCCTCTAGGCATCGAGGGTGTCTCGTACTTCTATTTATTGCATTCTTTAATTTCTTTTTAAGTGTGTTTTGAATTGTGCTGTAAAGATCGAGAAATGTTTTGTTTTTGATTCGCAAGCAATTCACCCCCCTCTTGTCTGCTGCATAGGTCCTACAATTGATGTGGACACCTGCTCAGATTTTTTCGACCACTCTAGTCTCGGCGTCACTGCCTGCTGTCGAGAGGCCATCCTCGGTCAGAAGTTGGAATTTGAGTAAACCTTGATTAGACATAATTGTTGTTTGATAAAACAGGAACCTTACAACATGAGTTCTGATTTAGTGAACTTTAAGAAGTTAACCAAGTAATTGGTTAGAAATGTGGATTGAAGATTTAAATGGATTTAGCTTGGTTAAATTCAGATCATTGGTAGGTTGATTTAGATTAATGTAACCTAGCTAATGATATAATGGGTCAATGAATTGTTTGATTAGATAGATTAGCAAATTCAGTGATTAATTGATTTGTATGTTGATGAGTTCAATTGAATTAGAAGACTGATTAAAATCTTGTTAGTTTCAATTAACAATGTTAATCCATGATTAGCAGTTGATGATGTTAATTAGAATTTGAAGTGTAAATGAAGGGGGATTGATGCTTGTTGTTAGGTTAATCAATTAAGGTGATAAGAGATAATAGATGAAAGATTCATTTATTAGTTGATTTCGTAAGTTGGATTATCCAATCAAGACATGAAACGTGTTAACAAGAAGAGTTAAATAATTGGGTTGAATTAATTCATAAGGAGATTAACTGTGAAGGGAATGTTAGATCATTCGATGAAATTAAACATGCTTTCATAATAGGATTAGGATTAGGTTTAGCTATTTGGCTTATGGTAGAACTTAGCTATATTGTGTATTTTGTGTTATAGGATACTAATTTGAGACACGTCCCAACGCGGAGATAATTCAAGACGATCTACATTCGAGGCAAGTACTTTTTCCTTGACCTTTATAGTTTATTAAACTTAATGCATGGTTTTAATTGATGGATTAGGTCACTTCTCTTTAAATCTACTCATATTTATTCATGCTTGATACTTACTTGATTGACCTTAGAGCTGATTTAGTTATTGCTTATACAGTCTTAGCTTTGGTTATCTATACTTTGTAGAGTATAGCATATATGGTATGTACTATAGAAGATATCATGTTGATCGTTTATATACATGTAGTATGTACACGTGTATGATGTGCACTATAAGAGTGAATCTGTTTGACTGCCAATATGCTATAGTGTAATCACTTGAGTGGGGTGCATGATAGGTGTTGCTTTGTATCTTATTTGTTGTTTAGCAAACACATGTGAGATCTATTCATACCTATGGACTTTTGTGATATATAGATCATGTAGTAGATGTACTTATGCTGATTGTGTTATTGCATTGATGATGACTGTATCTATATTATGATTATTTACATCATGTTCATCTTTGCACTATATGCATGTTGACTACCATTGTCTCCCTTATAGTGTGAAAGAGTCGTCAGTCATATTCATTGTCACTCAGCCACTAAGGGGTAGTGGTAGCTGGAGTTGGGTGTAGTTTATCTTGTTGTGCCCATTCGGTCATTCGGGGTAGTGATAGTTGGAGTCGTATATGTAGGTCCCTTATGGGCCAGCTAGAGGAGTTGACTATCTTGCAATTAAAAAAAATATCTCGAGCTACTTAAGCAGGGATTCAAGTTAGTTTACCACAACTACTATATAAATAAACATAAAAAGGAACAGACTCGATCTTTACTTGGTTACAACCTAGCTAGTTGGTCGTTAATCCAAGGCAGTTGAAAAACTCACTATCAATATCTCCTTCGTTGCTGGCGGAGAAGCCTCTTACAATCTTTGAATGCTTAGAAAAAGACTAGGAAAGCACTATAGAAGTTGTATACAAGTTGTGTTATGATTCTTAGCTTCAGGGGCATTTTTATAAGCATGGGAAAACTTATCCCAAAGGCTCAAGGTGCATCCAGGTTTGCCCAAGCCGCCTTTAAGGTTATAAAGTTTTATCGTATAAGATAAAACTTTATCTTCTAATCCAAACGACCATTGACTGGTTTGAAGGCGTCTTCCCATAGGCGCGAGGGCGCCTTCAGTTTGTTGAAGGAGCCTTCTCCGTGCAGGAGGTGCGAGGGCGCCTCTTTTGCCTCCAAGGCGCCTCTAGAGCTCTTGCAGGCGCCTTCTCCATTGATGTCAGCTCCAATTTCTTCTTCGGTCGGCTCCGGTTGTTTTCGATCGCTTAGGTGATCTCGAACATCTGGAATAGGGCTCACCCAAACCCATTTTCCGTCCTTCTTCTCAAGCACACTTCCTTCCTGGCTTCTCGTTCCTTGAACCGTCGCGCGCATCCTTCTCGTTTGCAAGTGTACTCTTCCGCAGCTTCTTGTCCCTCGGACGTACTGAGCATGTCGACTTGCTTCCCATGCCATCTTTCTCATCCGTCGTGTCTTCCGCTCGACTTCTTGTGTTCCTAAGCTCCTGCACACTTAGACACAAGGATCATAAAATACATAGGACCTAACCCAATTTGGTTGATCACATCATAACCAACTGAGGGCACCAACAGTTGTACGATTGTTTATAAAGGCTTGGAGTACGGAGCGCTATTCGTTTAGACAGTCTTAGCCTGGTTAGCCTTGAAGCCACATCAGTTCCATGTGACCCAGCACCAACCACCTGGTTTCAGACAGGATCATATTTGACGTCGTCTGTGAGAACTTTTCCTACAACTGAGCCGAGAGGATGGGCGAAGCTGGACGACTCACCATGATCACTCTGTCATAAGAGGACTTGGAGTTATTGGTGACCGCGCGAGCTTAGAGAATGTTGCAGCAACAACAACAAGTCGCGGCCATAGGAGTATTACCGAACAAACCGGTCATATCTGTGACTAGACCTCGTACAGATCCACGAGGTCGACCGGACAGGACGATAGCTAGGTCTACAGTCCCAGTACCCACCGCCATAGCCCAAGCACTCGCCCGACAGGTCACCTTGCCGCAAGTGCCCCCTTCGCCAATTCCACATCATCAGGCACTTTTCTGCACGCCATTAGCGATGACAGGGCAAGCGATTCGGTCGAATCCTCCACGGGGGAAGTGCCTCTACGAGAGCCAAGGAAGGGCAAGGCCTCAGTTAGGGAAGCCTCGCCTAAGGAGGACGTCTCCCCATTTGCCTGGTCTCTGCAAGGGGGTTGGCAGAATATGGAGGATCTGTCGACCAAGAAGACCACGTGCTGAAATTTGAGCACTCTGTGAATTTACACCAGTACACAGACAGGATGAAGTGCAGGCCCCTCCTCACCACCTTGTCGAGACCCACTCAGCAGTGGTTCGTCCAGTTGCCAGCTGGATCAATAACTAGCTTCAGGGTGTTCAAGAACACTTTCTTACACCATTACGCGAGCAATCGGCGCTACCACAAGACTACAGTAGCACTGTTCGCCTTGAGATAGGGGGATCGGGAACCCCTAAAGGCATTCATCAGGCGGTTCGATCAGGTGGCCAACAACATCCCCTCAGTCACGCCCCTAGATATTGTTGAGCGCCTATAGGATCGAGAAAGCGCGATAGAGGGGGGGGGGGGTGACTATCGCGAAAGAAAATTTTCAGATTTTAAAACTATTACGAGTACGTAGCGGAAATAAAAAAAAACTTGACACGATCCTTTTTACTTGCTTCGGAGTCTTGTAACGGCTCCTACTGCAAGGTCCACGGTTGACCGTTTACTTTAGACAATTCACTATCAATTCATACAAAGGTTACAATTTGAAGTACAATTGATTGAATAATTTAAGAGCAGAAAAATAAATTATACTGACTCCAAAGAATAGCAGAGCTTTCGCGTCGGGTCGTTGGAGTATCGTCGGAGCGTATCGGAGGAGTGCGGAGCGAGAGCTTGAATAAGAAAATGTTGTTTTTTGAAAGGTAACTTCGGCTGCCTTTTATAGGCAAAAATGCTGAGTGAAAAACGGATCTGCGCCTCGCCAAGTCCAGTTTTATCCATTTGAGGGCGCCCTCAACCCTTGAGGGCGCCCTCAGCCCTTGAGGGCGCCTTAAAGTCCGCCACGCGCCATCCACAGAGTAAAATCTCATCCGCCGAAGTTAATTCATTGGAGGGTGCCTTCAGCTCCTTGAGGGCGCCTTCCACCTCGCTGAGGGCGCCTTCCACCTCGCTGAGGGCGCCCTCAACAGCTGAGGGCGCCTTCAAGTTTGCTGCTCGCAGACTATTTGAAGACTTTA